>PHNY01195614.1:35490-51473 GCA_003724115.2 Anethum foeniculum | reverse complement strand
TTTGTTCCAACTAAAACACCTCATTTTTCAAAAATATTACGGACATGTCTATTTAAAAAAATAAAATAATTATATTAAAATATTATTAATACTAACCAATTACCTTTTAAGTTAAACTACACTGTCTTATCTGTTTCTTTTAACCAAAGCCCCCCTTCTTTTCCAAAAATAACATTAACAATANNAGTAAAAATTATAATTATAAATTACCAACCATTTACCCTTTTTAACTAAAATATAAAATCAATTATGTAAAATTAATCCAATTTAAATTAATGATATAATTTTTTAAGTTTAAATTAATTTCAAAAGATTATACAATATAAACAAAGTCCGTGCATTGCACGGGGTTTAAGCTAGTAAATATTTACTAATAATCAGAACATATGAATTTCGTTTATTTTGAATCTTGTTTCGATTCTTTTTTTATGCTTCTATTACAATCGCTATTATAATCAGAAGTACTCCCTCTGTTTGATTTTATTCCTTTTTACATATTTCAAATTTTTTTGGCATACTAAAAGATTAATGCGTTATACAAAATCAAATAGTTCCGTTTTCAGATTTTGTCATTTTCATTTTACATTCTTTTTACAAGAATTGATAGTTTTTTTTTGGAATCATTACCGCATTTTTAATTTAACCTTTTTATTGACAAAAATTGTCTTTTTAATTTTATATTCATGTATTATAGCTTTGATTTTTTTTTAATATATATATATATATTCGAATTTATCAAACACATTATCAATTTATAAATAAAAATTATTTAAACACTTAAATATCTTAAAATTATTAATTTATTTATCACTTTATCACCTATATATCACGTACAACTTTAAGTCCTAGTCATTACTAGTCGTTCAGTAACTAGGTAGAATTACAGGGATAGCATGAACTTTATATTATATGATCCTTTGGCTTCACTTCTTTTAAATTACTGAAATTTCTTTTGGGTATATTCCTTTTGATTTTAAAATCGGGAAAAAATGCACCAGACAACAAAGCAATTATTTCTCGTTACTTGAGACATTTGCCTCATTGTACCAAAGTCATATATACATTCTTGAATAATAATACAAGTAAAACATGTAGGTGTTGCGAAATACTACTTCATCAAATCAAATGTTCAATAGAGTTTAATTGAACCAGGTAAACCATGACTTTCCAGGTGCAGTTATCGTCTATTTTTTCTTCACTGCAAAATACTACTACATCAGTTTAAATGTACGATATAGCCAGAACCAGACAATTCATGTTTTTTCAGGTGTGGTGATCGCTTATTTTTCATCACCACCACAATTATCCATCCCTTCACTTTATTTCACGACAAAGGGAGGAACTTGATAGATAATGTGCCTATATAGTTACAAAACATTTGCTTCCTTTTTCCCATCAATGTGTACTATTGTTCAATCTACTGATCAATGGAACTAAGAAGTGAACTTCACATTCTGGTACTTCTCACTTTGCAGCAGTATCACTTGGAACATCAGCCCCACTAGGAATTTTGCCAGGAAAGTCAGTTGTCGAAGAATCTGATTCTATCATACTGCAAAATCAAGATATCTTATGCAGGTAAGTAGGTGATATTTCTTATGCATGAATTTAGGTAAGATGGCATGTTAACCAACACTAACCTTCTATCGACAATGACCACTGAACGAAGCTCACAATTGTTAAAGCTGAGAAAAAATAAATAAGAAATTGATGTCAGTAATAGATAACAAGCACCCAAGTCAAGTGAACTGAATTTTAACAAGGAATGGCACTAAACAGGACTCCTTGTGAGGGTCTCAACCATCAGAGTATATTTAGCTGGGAATTTTTGTTGAAAGGAGGAGGTTAGTAGTTGATGTGTTTAAGATATCTATATGTTAAAGAGTTGGTATCCGGAAACAAAGAGTGGTCTTATATTGTTTACTGTTAATTTTGCAATATTATCGTACAAGACTACAACCAGCCTAAAGTACAAGGATAAAGCCTTAAATTTTGATCACTATTTTCTAAAATTACATCAAAGAATCTTGTGTAATTGTGTTATTATAACATAGGAGTCGCAGAATACTTACAAAGTGCCCATTTCACTCTTGATGGAAGGATGACAATCATCTCCAAATTCCCTCAGAGTATGAACAAGAAATCCACTGTGGGTGACAACTGCTATCTCTTTCTCCTTTCTCGTCCACAACCTAATTGAATCAAAACAAATGAACAGCTAAATTTACTAATTAAACACACAAAGAAAATCCTATTGAGTGGGTCATGGACACATTTTCAGTCATCCAAAGGCCAATGTCAAGAAATGTCTACTAATTTAAGTATTCCTTGTTACGGTGAAGGACTAAATGCAGAAAAGAGTAGCATTAGTTACCAACTTGCCATATATAACGCAACTTGCTATATATTCCAAGTCCTCACAAGTAAATCCGTTATAAAAAAAAAATTGTGTTACTGGTTAAATGGTATGAGATGCTTAGATATACAGCTGGAAGTCTTCTGAGGCAGACGGAAACTTCTTCGCTGACTACTTAATTTAAACATTGTATGAGATGCTTAAACATACAGCTAGAAATCTTTTGAGGCAGATGGAAACTTCTTTGCCGACTACATAATCCAAACTTAATCATATTTAAGGAGTAGTACTTTACCAGTCCAAAAACTTCTTTCCTCTGGCAGCGACCTCTTCATTCTTCTCTCTAGTATCAGCTTTCCACAAAATGTCAGCTTCATTTTCTATCTGCATAGAAGTCAAAGTTATTCAGTCAGCAACTCTGAGAAGTTGACGGAGTGAGGATAATAAGCTGGACACTTGATAAATTGGTGGGAGAGGGAGCACTTGCCAAGGAAAAATCGATAGCAGGAAAAAGGGGTTTGTACTCGCTGATGCTTCTTCTTTGATCACATGGATGAACTCCCTGCATTGCAATTTATATGTGATAAGTAATCCAAATGCAAATGCTAGATAAGAGGCGCACTTAAATGTGTTTTTATGTGAGAAAAATTGGTAATAAACTCTTATTTGTATCCTTCTCATTAAAAGGAAACTAAAACATGGTGGACATCTGTAAATATTTGACAAGGCAGACGTATGGAAATTAAGCATCTTGAAGCAGATTTATAAGATAAAGAATTTCTGAAATAATGTAAAATAAACTCATAAATTTTGAAATGCCACCAATTTTGACAACTAGAACCTAGTTTCAGTAAAAATTTGGGGCAACTCAGGTAACTACGTTTTATGATACCTCGGCCAGACAATTAAAGTAAGTTTTGACATATACAATACAATTATTATAAAGACGTTGGTAACATTTTGTGTATTAAATACGCGATTATCATGAAGACACTGGTAGCATTTTGTGTATAAAATATGATTTCAGATAACATGCTTTGGAAGGCATGGCAATCAGATGATAGATGAAGTGGCGACTGGAAATAAAAGCACAAACAAGGGTACTAATGTAGTACATCACACACCGGGATCAGACACAAGGTATGTGTTCATGCTAACTTTAGTAGTATGAAGTAATGTTAATAACAAATGGTGCATACTGGGGATATATATTTACATCATTGCCTTAAGAATGGCACAAAGTGCATTTGTATCTCAAAGTATTGAACTTATGGGGGATTACTCCCAAACACCTTTGACTTCTCGGAACAAGAGTAAGATAATAATCTATAGGAATATATGCATAAACTCAAAAAATAACAATAGTGTACAGCACAAAGTCGGGCTTATATAGTCTTTTACGTTAGAGGAATAGAGAGCATTTAGCAAAAAAAATAGAGATCTACTGTTTTTTTTGCATCACATACCATATGCTCTCGGCAAAGCTCTACAGCAATGAAAGGTGGACATTTCAGACTTGAGATTTCAGGGCGATTACTGTTACCAGCATTTTCCGTCATTAGTGGAGGTACATTGGTACCATCAGCACAACCTTCACCCCCAAAAGTTCCAACTGCTGTTTGCATAGTTCTATAATGTAATTATTATTAATAAATGTAACCAGCAAAAAGATGATAGAAGACAATATAGATGAATCTAGATGTATATGATATATAACTCGACCTCACAAACACAAATAATCGAATTAAACTTGTAATACTGAGAACAAGATAAAACAAAAATATAGAAATTATCTATGAACATTCGGCTATTTCTATCAAACACATGGGAATCCAATGGCAAAAGTGCAACTGACCAAGGAGTTGTAAAAAAAATAGTTAGGTTATCTTATAATTTTTATAATGTTGTAACTGCGACAGAGGAATAAAAACCTCAGACATGAAATGTAATACAATTGATTGTTTCTCTTCCAAATCACAAAGATATGATGCCTCAGAAAGATGAAGCATCCCTAGAAGGAGCTTTCCAAACAAAGCACAAAGTTCCAGTAAGAATGGGTAATCTGTGACCAAACATTTTTATATGTTTACCAAAAATAGACTCTGCTATTAAAGTTCTGTTAAGAATGAGAGCTGAAGCTGTAGTGAGATCTGAAGGTAAGGGCACAGTCATTATTTAGCAAAGAAGAGAATAACCAAGTTAAACGCATTTTTAAAGTCCCTAGTTGGATCAATATTCAGCATAAAGTCTGTTTGTGCAAGGATAGAATTGTCGATGACAAGGCCACGTAAAAAGGAGAAATCTTTGTGTAAATTTTGGGCAGAACCTGCATACACAGGGGGTACATCTTTAGATAAGATAGTTAAAGGGTGAAACGCTCAAATAATCTTCTTTAGGGACTGAATTAGTTCAGTTCAGGAATATACAATTTGATGATATCATGCCCACTTTTGTTTCTTGTGATTAAATCTGTATGTTAAACAGATAAGTAATTATGAATGTTGGTAATATAGCAATTATATATGCCGTATGCAAGATACTTCTTAGCTGGTAGATCATACTCTATTTGTTTATTAAATTCCACAGTTGAACGAGAAAAGAGAGAAGATATCAGATTATTTCCAAACAAGTTTATTGTAAAACTCATATTGCTAAGGTCTAACCGTTTAACATTTAGAAAAAGAGTGAGAGCAGGGTACCTTAACAATGGTGAAACAACAACTAATTCGACTCTATCAAAGACCCCAGATGCACGCACATGCTTATGCAGATTGTCCACCTGTTAAAATGCAACAACATAGTTGAATCACTACTCTTGGTAGGAAGTAGATCACAGAGAGCAAGACACACAAATTTATAATAAACATTTAAGCAGATGCGGACCTCCACCGGGAAAGAAGGGCCCCCGCTGAAATTTCAGTGGTACTAACATAATCATATCTAACCAATTCAAAAGAAACTTTTGTATATGGTTGATCCCGGTTCAAATGTTTCTCATGAATTTCAAAAATATACCTATATTTTCCTTGCAAGTTTTATTTCTTTCTTACTAAACTATCGCTGGATGTAAATTGGGCCGCTCCTAGTATTAGGCAATGTTCTTTAAAAATTGTCTTCTAGATAAACAGAGTAGATATATATATTATGAACTCAAGAACTGTAAACTTAAATGCAAAATTATTTTTAAAACATATTGAACTGAGAGTCTAGAACAGGTAGCAGTCGAATCATATTTGACAAAATCACGGACATTACCTGCTGCCAGCCTAGTGGGGTGAGATGGGCATCAAAAAGTTCTTGAGATAAGTAGGCACTGTGGTCCTTTTCTCCTGCTACATTATGAATCCCTTGAGCATGTCTCACCTACATACACAACAGCAGCATATACATACTCCTGTTCATATGAATCACTTTGCTTTCGAGTTTCAACTATAGAATCATTTTTGCATTCTAATACGGTAATATATTTGACATGTGTCGCGGCTTCACATGAAAAAGCTCGATGAACAATAATATATTGTAAAAAACGCAAAATATACATTTGGAAATAGGGAATGATAGAGGGACGAACCAGGTGAATAGTTTTAGACCGATGTAAAGGGTATACACTAGTGCCAGGAAGAGGATTGGAACCCATTTCAGCAACTACTGGACATACAAGAAAGCTAATTCAGAAAGGATAGAGAGTAAATTACACCTTAAAAGTGCTAGATAATCACTCAATAATAACATCAGGCATCTTTCCAATCTAATACCTTTTCCAGCCCCAAATGTTAATCCTCTATAAACTTAGTTATCTCTTTACACACATTTAAAAGAATATAAATAGTACTCAACTAAATTACCGATCCAAATAACTTATCTAACCCTTCTTGCCTAGTAATTCATGAATAAAATAAAGTAGTGTTCAGGCCAATAGATTGATTATATACACATTACAACCCTGAACATATTAAGAATAACAACTAATTCTATACGTACATAGAGAGACGCGTTCCACTACAAATCATTATACCGTACAAACTCTATAAATCTCACGATCAATCAACAAATACAAAATGATTCGATAAATATGCCAATATAATTGTCATATAATCTAAACATAAAAATCTAGCTATGATTCACATACAATACAAATGAAAACATTATTATGATTCATATGACCTATACATGTAGCGGGATATACAGAGTACGTTTGCTTTATTCAGCTATACTAAATAATCGCAAATACAGCTATACTAAATGATCTCAACGTAACAATTTTATAAGAAATTGTAGGCCAAAATAATTTCGCACGCATCAAATTAGCATTACAAACCTCGTCAGATCAGATCAAAGGCATGAAAACACGAAACAAAGAACAACAAAATACAAATAAAACAGTGTCATAACACGTAAAAATCCACAACAACACGACATATATAAGTATAACAAACACAAACGCATGAAAAATCTAAACATGTATGTATGCAATAAAATAAAAACATTACCAGGAAAAGATGAAGATCGAAGAGTGGGAAAACAAGAGAAACGTTTGTGTTTGGTGTTGAGAGAAATAAAAGAAGATGCGGAATCACGGAGGGAATATGACAAATTATTAGTATTATTAGTAATTGGAGTTAATAATAAAATATTGTTATTATTACCCGAAATATAAGTGAAAAGTGAAGTCATGGAGGCGTGTTTGAATTGCATTGTTTTCCGTGCATTCCCCGTGTAAATCTCCGCTTATATAAGTACTCATCGTATCTGGACTATCTTATTGTTGTTATTGCAGCCTGAGTCTGACTGTGTTGCCTTTTGTATGGCTGTCAGTTGGGGCTTATCATGCGGTTATACAAGTGGCCAAGTCAACTTGAATAACTTAGAACCGATCTCGTTTGGCTAAATAACTTAAGTATAACTTATTTCTTTTAAAAAATTTTGTTTTTTTTAAAATAAAATAAATATAAATATTTATTATAAGAATTGAAAATCAAATCTTATTTTTAACTTATAAAAATTAAGTTACTTATTTTCAGAAAAAGTACATATACACGTACTTTTTCTAAAAATAAGTTACTTATAAGATTTGTCAAACGGGGCCTTAATATGCCACATGTATGTTATGAACCTTACTATATGATATTTTTTTAGTTAAACTTAAAGAAATTATAAAAGTAATAATTTTTTTTTGTTTTTTTAACTATTTTATGAAAATATTTAAAAAAAACTTTTTTTCAACCGATAGCAATCAAATGCAATCTTTTTTTCGTTTTTCAAGAAATAATTCAAATTGATTTTTCATTTCATTTCATGTTGCGTTTGATTTAAATAGTATAACTTGTTAAGTAAATTAATTATTATGCAACAAATATAATTTTAGTTACTAATTTCTAAAATTGCATTTATGATTGATTTATTTGTTTTAAATTGCAAATGTGGTTGTAAAATATTTTTTCAAATATTTTTCAAAGAAACGATATTTTTGTTTGAAAATGAAATTGTAATTTTACAAAATACTTCTAAAAAAGTATTCTTGCATAAAAATTTGTATCCTCGGTGCTTTTGAAATAACTCTTTAAATTTCTTATTGAAAAGTATATATCTAATTAACTTAATTATACTTTTTAGTTTCTTAATACTATTAGAAAATATTTTTTTGTTTTTCTGCCAAGAATTACTTAATTTTAGAAAATATTTTTTTGTTTTTCTGTCAAGAATTACTTAATTTTTTTTATTTTTTTTTGCCAAAGAAGAATTACTTAATTTAATTATTAAAAAGCTAAACATTGATAAGCTTAAAGGAACATTGATAAGCTAAAAAGTCGATGCCAACTTCGACTTTTTTAGATGTTTTCCTTTTCCAGGTTCAAATGCAACAATTCATAATACAGCAGGACTATGTTAATACATAAACTACTTTAATGAACCTTTTACTGATTGGAAACAGCAACTTCACAGTTTTCTGCTTCGAAATCCTTCCCTTCTGCATCATTTAAAAAATCTGGAGCTTTCGGAACAAGTCCAAGCAGCTTGAACATCTGTTGATCAGCATCAAAGTCGTTATTTGGTGTTGTTAACAGCTTATCGCCTGTGAAAATTGAATTTGCACCAGCAAGAAAGCACAAAGCCTGTTCAGGGATACTGAATCGAACCCTGCCAGCAGACAGTCTGACCATTGCTTTTGGCATTGTAATACGAGCCGAGGCAATCATCCGAATCATCTCCCACACTTCAACCGGCTGTAGATTAGGAAAGAAAATAAAGAATTAACAGAACAAAATTTGAAGAATTGAAGTGAGGAGGAAGGCCTGATCTTTTAAGGCCATTTGTAAGGACAATTTATAAGTGGCGTGGGTTTACGTCTGAGAGGCGCTGGCAAAGATGCCAGAAAGCTACATAAGGCAAACAAAATGTTTCCACTCGACATCTTGATCAGCAACTAATACCAGTCCATATCAAAACTACCAAAGAGTAATCATGCATCAAGACTATATATCATTAACCAATAGAATGAGTAAAAATGTTGGTCATTTCCACATCTTCAAGAGCAACATAACAGAATACAAGAAGTTGCCTTATACCAATCACTATGTGCTTGTTTGGTTTACCACGGGAAGTCATGTCCTATGGAAGTTATATTCACTAAGAAAGTTGTAATTACTAGTAAGTAGGAAAATGTGTTTGGTTTGCATGTGGGTATTAACTTCCCACGAAAGAAAGTGCAAGTTACCAAGGAGGGGCTGGGTAAGTAGTTCCAATATTCCTGGGGCATTCAAACTTCCTTGGAACTTACACTTCGCTTATGAATGTTAACCAAATAACTTGACAATATGTACTTCCTAGGTAATTGCATTTTCCTAGGTATTTGTATGAACAACCAAGCAAACTCTATGTCAAGATAAAGAAGTTATTAGCTTAAACAATTTATAACATATTGGCATGTTTATGTCCGATTAAAATTATGTTATCAAGAACCCTCATATATACAATTATCAAATATGCAATTTTCTGACAAGTGAGAAGGCATGGAGATTGGAGAGTGAAAAACAATAAAATGGAGAAGATATATTTCTAGCTAGCAGATACATGCATCTTAACAGAAAAGGCATTCACCTTTTGTTCTTCTAAAGGTGTGCCTTTCATGGCAAGCAGCGCATTAATGGGGACGCTCTCTGGGTGAGTAGGTAGCGTTGCCAGAGTGTGCAGTAAACCAACTCGGTCATCTTCTGCTTCTCCAAGTCCAATTATACCTCCTATAATAAAAATTAACAAAGTAGCTTATCCCTCACGGTCACATTAAAAAGTTGAAATTTTTACTTGTGCCAAATATACTATGTTTGTTCAAATAATCAGAAAATATTCAGAACAATTCTAAAGATACAAAAAGTCAAAATAATGTACCAAGACACAATAAAGAAAGAAAATGCGTAGAAATATCAGTGAGACACGTATTTCTGTGTGCCCCATATGCGCCTCCATGTCTCCGCAGCCTGCAAGAAAGGTTCACCAATCCCCATACTTAAGACCATGGATATATTAGGATTCTCCATGTCCAATTCCCACCACTCTGCTCCATTTGATATATCTATTTGCTATAGTAAAATAATAGGTACCAAGGAGAATTCGAAATGGAAGAAGGCTTTTTACAGGTTGAAGTATATGCAACTTTGATTTATCATTTTGTGTTTTATCTATAAATTTCTATTTTAAATATGAGTTAAGAAATAGATATAAACAATTACGAAATATACACATACTATATATTATTTTGGGGTGGATTTCCTGAAAAAATAATATAAATCCCATACTCGCCCCGCAGGCACCTATTTCATATCCACCGCAAATTCTTGTGAAGCAAAAATATACTGCAGCATCCCTCTTTTATCAATAGCATTGTTTCCTAGTGAATAGCCCTTCTTCTCTTGGTAACACGAAGTCAAAGGTTGGAGTCTTGGCGGAGGCATGTGTGTATTAGTATTAAACTATTCATAACAATTATGTTGACCTGTACAAATGTTTATATATGTATTATAGTGCCACATCTTCTCCCACATAACCCAGATTAGAGGAGCAAGGCTTCCGCCATTGGGGCTGGGTTGCCCATTTGCCTCGCCGCATTTAGAATTCTAAAAAGGTGAGAGTTGCATATAGTTAACTTCAATTTGCATAATATAATTATTCTCGATACTCACTCCAAAGTTGCTGTATAAAAGTGTTTATTACCATGTACTGGTTTTTAATGAGATAGGCATGCAAAAATATCCAAACGGATGCACATGAAACACATAACGCTAATCAGTTAAGAGTATTGTGTAATTATTACACAACTGTATGATCCAGAATATTATAGAGGTGCTTGACCGAGCACTTCTTCTCCAGATTGCAGCCGAACATATTTGAGTGTGTAACTTTAAACTTCTTAAGGTGCATATCAGTAATTGCAACAAACAGGATGGAACTTCTTTTATCCAGAAGATGAAAATTTAACTTTCAAAACATACATGTTGGAAGTTGGCAATCAATAAATGAGACAACTGCATGACTGGACAATTTGGCAGAAATTTATTGTGTCTCATCTGCAGACATGCCCCATACTTCACTGCTCCCTCAGTCCCTAAATGATTAGTGGCTATGACTTTAATGTGGTCAAACTAACAAATTGAATATATAACTTACAATAATTATCATTGTTTTGACTGATTTGTAGGCTTAGCTGGAAATAGAGGAAAGTAGCAATAAATAGAATAAATTACTTAGCTCCTTGATGAACACATAAGGAGTTCACAACTCTGCAACTGATGGTCATTTTTTTTGGGCAAACGTAAGAGATGGTCATACGTCAAATATAATATGGATGACGAAATAATATACTAGTCAACTTCCATATGATATATCAAGGTCAGTAATGTAAGAACTTTTGAATGTCAAGAGAGAAGAGAGCAAACAACTACTTAAATAAAAGAATAAAATTGCCAGATTTAAAGAGAATGTGGGAGTATATTTACACTATAAAAATCCTTGACAATTATTATGGAGGTGTTTCTAAGTTAAAAATTCCTTTTTCATACTAGTGTTCAGTTGAAAAGGAATTAGAAAGATATTGTCTTTCAACGACACGGTACATAAAATCCCAAATGCAAACAGAAATGTCTACAAGTTGTAACAAGATTATACCTTCTTTGCTTCTATTAAATGTAGAATAACTTTGAATCTAGCTGACCCAGAAAAAAAAATAAAGTTCACCACGACACTAATTTGCAGATATATTTCGTTAAAAGTTAATGGTATTACCTGAACAAACATTAATCCCAGCTTCCCGGACATGCTTCAGAGTCTCTAGGCGTTCATCATATGATCTTGTGGTTATTATATTGGGGTAATACTCCCTCGAGGTGTCAAGATTGTGGTTGTAAGCTGTAAGCCCTGCCTCTTTGAGCTCTTCAGCTTGCTGCTTTTCAATCATTCCTAAGGTGCAGCAAACCTCCATCCCCATACCCCTGTAGATAACAAATATATAGGTTAAGGACATGATAAACTACATTGTGAAATTCACAAATTTTCCACACAACAGCAAGAGAAAAACTAATTATAGTTTAGACTTTACAGTATTTGTCAATCAAACAAGTAATAGATTGTCTGTGAATGATTTGGCAAGGAATTTACCATGTGGAGTTAAAGTGAACTAAACAATTGTAGAGATAAACTACAAAATACATGCTTCTATAGCTTTTAATTCTGATAGAGCAGGCAGACTAAAACGACATCTACCAACATCACCGCCACTTTGCGGCTTTGCCTACACTTTTAATGATCTAGTATTATCCCAAATACATGTTCTAGGCAAATTGTTACTTCACGGGACTGGAGCACCAAATTTTACGTATTCTGAATAAACATAAGACCAAGAAGCAATAAAAACCTTTCAGATTATTAGTACACAATAATGACTCCAGTATTTATTACAAAGGCACTCTCTTATCCGCAATGGAATACAGCCTATGACTCGGGCACATGGAGTTCGTCAATTCATAAATTACTGCTTTAAAACCTGTAACATCTATAATTCTACAAAATACATTCAAGCTGTATTTATATCAAAGAGTGATAATAACCTCTTTATAAGCATCAGCTACATATATCTAAGAGAGCACAAGTCAAAGGCACAATGAACCAGTTGTCTTCTCAAACCTCTAATCACTCTGCTACCCAGGAAAGCAACTTCAAATAGTTTTATGTATAAAAAAAGAAAATATCACAATAATCTGATGCAAGCCAATTAACTAACCTTATAGGAGTTGATCAATTTTCATTAACAACCAGCTCTGATGGCAAATACACATAAAGATGAATTATGCTATTGTTATAAATATCTTGATTACTGAAATAGTTGGTACATGTCTGATCAGCTTGGTAGTCAAGGTCTTGATCAGCTAAGTTTCTCTTTTCAGTTGAAACATAAAAGTACAATTACGCAAAAGTGTAGCCAGTATACTCTGATAAATGGTGCTAAAACTTCGATTTTCCTCCAATGATATGCATCCTGATAAATGAGTATATGTCATTTGACCACTTCAGTTGATTACCTTATTTCTTTTACATATTCAAGGATTTGCTTGAAGTTGGTCTTCCTTCCTACGGTGTCTCTCCATGCAGCACCCATGCAAAAACGAGTACTGCCAGCTTCTTTTGCCTGTAAATGTATGTGAAGATCCAAATTTAACAAAAAAAAAACAGTAAAGTAATATAGATCAAATATTAATAGTGATTTTTTCTCCAAAGTAGTTGCGTGGGAGTAAAGGTGGAGCTATACAATCATTGCTAAATACTAGAGTAGCAAACAGAGTGTCCAGGCAGGAAATAAAATCAAAAAGTAATATGGAGCAGAGAGGAATTGAGGAAATAGTTAGTTTCTTAACTCACTTTTCTTCCATAAACGAATATACAACCCTTAACTTAAAACAAACTACTTTTCATACAAAAAAAACTTTTCAAAAACGATACGTTCATCGAAGAAGTTCCTAATATGATGTAAACATATGACAGAAATGGCATTGGTGTAATAAATATACCTTTGAGTGAAAGAGAAGTTCAGGACGAGTTAGCGGCAACTGAATGATCTAAACATGGAATCATATCCCCATTTCAATTTCATATTAAGTGAAACAGTAGTAAATGTTTGTCCGATAAAAGGGGATACGTTATACACACACACACACACACACACACACACACACACACATATATAATTTAAATTTGTAAGTAAATGTGACAAAATTATAGGCAATCCAAATCTGCTGGGGTCTGTATGTGTGCTCACATTTCGCTTAAACATGAGCGATTAGAAGAAGTTCACAAATGACGTTCAAAATCGAGGATGAGAGCTTTACCCCTAACCGAATTTAGATCTCAAAATGCAATAGAGACCTACAATCCAAGATAGCGTAGCCTCACTAAAAAGTTGTATTGCACAACATAAATCACTATACATATAGAATCCATTGACACCTAAATGAAATGTATATACATTATTTACATAGTCTAATGTGAAGCCACACAATCAAACATACCATGTCAATTCTTCTAAAGAATTAATAATTAATACACAATTAAACTGGGGGAGCTATCGAAAAATGAGCAATCGAAAGGCACACCACACCTTATGTGCCGCATCAAGAACAGCATCCTTATTCATAAGCTTCTGCGCCTTGACGCCCGTATCATACCTTGAAGACTGAGGACAATACGCACAATCCTCACTACATCCCCCAGTCTTAACCGATAAAAGCGTACATTGCTGCACCTCCCTAAAATTATGAGCATGTCGATGCACTTGAGCCTACAATCAAAACAACAAAGTCACTACCAACACTCACTAGAAATAACCAGCTCAATCAATATCCCCAATTACCTCCCACTTATAAGTCAGAAATAGAAGCATTCATTATACTTATAAGTCAGAAATCCCTACAATTTTTTAACTTATAAGGTACTTATAAAGATATCCGAAACGAGAATTGGAGAACATACGCAGTAAAAGAGGAGATAAAGAATGGAATAGCCCAATTATATCCTACTTATAAGTGAGAATAGAAGCATTTATTAACTTACTTATAAGTCGGAAATAAGTATATATATATATATTTTTTTAACTTATGAGATATCGGAAACGAGAACGGGAGAACGTACGCCGTAAAAGAGGAGATCGAGAATGGGAGAGTCGTAAACGGCCTTGATTTGGTCGCGGCTCCAATTATTTCTAGGACCATGTTGTATAGTTCTGTTTGCTTCTTGCGCTGCTGCTGAGGTTAACAATGAAGAAGAGTAGCTTCTTGTGGATATTAACAGCAAGCTTGAGGTGCTGCTGCGCTTTAACACCGCAGCTCCTCTCATCATCATTTTTGTAGTAATTTGGGAGAGATTTAAATTGAGAAACAAGGGAGATTAGATTACCTACTTTACTTCACTCCCATTGCTATCTCCGCCGTGCTCTCTCTTTTTCTATTTTTATCCTCCTTTTCTATTTCCTTGTTTTTTTGTAAAAAAAGAATTGGTTATTAATCGTTTGATTTTAGCTTTAATCGAAATTGTTTGAAAATTTTGAAAAACTTACTTTTTTTATAAATGAGTAGCTACATTATCAATTTTAACTAAAATTATGACTCTAGTATCTAAACAAGATTCATCTGTTTTTGGATCTTGATACGTATTTAAAAATGAATGTTTTTTATATATTTTTTAAATATGAGAATTCCGTATAATTAAAAAGAGATATCAAGATTTTATTTTGTGTTCTTTAAATTCAGTCTTTTATTTATTGCAAAAGAAGTGTATAAAAACAGACCCACAGCGTTTGAGCTCCTATTCTTGGGCCTAGCTGAGCCAGCGGCTGGATCCAAATTTGGGAATATAACATGTCTGAGTGGATTATATTTAAATGGGCTTGCATAGCAACTAGTTTTCCTCTTACTTATTAGGCTGTGAACGTCCATCTGTGATACCACATTCCATTCTTCAGCTCTGTGCATTTAGAACTGGGCCAGGCCCAAGAAATTTCATTTGGTGTTTCAGTATTTTTTAGGGCTTTAAATTCCTCATCCCACAATTAATTATAATTTTTTGCTAAGTTGCTACAGTTAATTTTTGGCGTGACTAATGGACATATCATTCTATTCAGTGATTCTTGTCTGGGTAACACAATACAAAGCTTTCTAGTTTATGGCGAAAAATTAGAGTTACTTCTACACAGCTAAGATTACTGAATTAAAATAATATGTTAAAAACAGATTGCAACTTGACCAATTTCTAATTAATCCCTTGGTCAAATTTGTCATTCCCGTGATAATTACATGGACTTTTGGCTCCTACTTGATCCTAGTATTATAACTAATCTAGCTCGTTTACATTTTTAGATATTTTGCGATCTGGTAACCATGAAATTAGTTTCCTAATCATATTTTGAGCTAAAGTACAACGATTCCTAGTTCCCGGAAAAATAAAGGCCTTTCATGTTTAGTAGTAACTTGAATCTTTTCTTAGTTAGTTACCGACTTGCAACTTACATGTACTTTATATTCGATAAATTAATTACATAACGTTATTAATAGTAGCTAGCTTAGAACCCGTGCGATGCACGGGTATTTTT
>PHNY01195614.1:10381-35358 GCA_003724115.2 Anethum foeniculum | reverse complement strand
TTTATTTGATAAAAATGATGCTTAAAACCCGTGCGATGCACGAATTTTATTTAATATTATATAAATTTTTTAATTTAATTTGAATTAAAATTTTAATATTATATCTTTAATTTTATTTGAAATGATAGTACGCCTTAGTTGAAACGGATAATCGATTGGTTATTAATAATTATAATATTATTATTTTATTTTAATAAAATAGAGTTGTCCATAACATGTTGGGAAAAGTGGAGGGTTGGTTAGAAAAAATAAAAAATATAATGTATTTCAGCTGAAAAAAGGTAATCAGTTAGGTTATCAATAATTATATTATTATTATTATTATTATTATTATTATTATTATTATTATTATTATTATTATTATTATTATTATTTATTAAATAGACTAACCCGTGTATTTTTGGAAAGGTGAGATGTTTTAGTTAACAGTTATATTTTGGAAAAAAAAGATATTTTAGTTGCCCGTGATATGATAAAGGTAACTGATTAGTTATTAATAATTATTGTTATTATTATTATTATTATTATACTTTATTAAATATACTTGCCCGAGATATTTTTAAAAATAGAGATATTTTAGTTGCCCTTAAAAAATGAGATGTTTTGATTGCCCGTGGTATATTTGAAAAAGAAAATATTTTTATTCGTCCGTGATATTTTTGGAAAAAGGAAATGTCTAGATGGAAAAAATAGAAAATGTAACATGTTTTTGTTGAAAAATGTAATTAATATCTGAAAAAGTTAACTGATTAATGTGTTTTGTTTGTTTTAATTAAGAAAAATACAAAAGGTAAAATTTTTGATTGTAAAAGGTAACTGCATGTGATATTTTTATATAATGTATACATATTTTTTTATGAATATTATCTTTTATAAAAATATATTAGTAAGGGTAATTAGGTAAAATCACTTTGTACCAAAAAAACAGGTACCAAAATTTTTAATATTTTGTCTATTATAATATAGTATAGATATTTCCATCAAAAAATGTTATCAATAATAATTAGATGATATATAAAATAATATGATATTATGTTTGGAAACATACGTGATAAATTTCAAATAATATAATTTAGTTGTTATTTCAAATTATCATATTTGTACAAAAATTTGAATGTCTTCAATTTCATCTAAATTTTTTTATTTATTCAAAATTTGTTATTTTGTCAAATCAATAATTTCAAATAAAATTTCAAGTTCCCAAAACGGACACCGAAGTATTAAAGATAAACAAATTATAATGAAAAGATAAACAAAAATAAAATTTTAAAAAAAGTAAAATAGACTTAAATCAGTTCAACTCTTTCTCGGTTTAAAATTTTTAATTTTAAATTTCACTATTTATTTTATAAATTTTCTGAATTTTATAATAAAAAAATATATGATTGAAATCAAATTTCAATGTTATCTGTATTCGATATATATGAATTCAGATTTACGAGTTCAGATTCACATACAAAAATATTTGAAATATTTGTTCGACAGCCGTTATAACATTAGCTCATTTTCAACTCAACTCCACGTGCATGCAAAAGTCCTAAATTACCGAAAATTAAAACCTGTACAAGTAAAAGTAAAACTTGAAACAGTAATGTTTATTAGGAACTCAATTTCTCATGTAATTTACCGAAATGTTAATGCCGCCCAAATAAAAAATTTAAAAAAGCCCTGAAGATTAATTCGGCTTTACAAGGCATCACCATTTGAAGCCAAACCCAGATTCTGATTAGATAGCATCTGATACAGTGGCGGAGCTACATTGGGACAGGTGGGGTCACGGACCCCACTAGAATTTTTAACTTTCACTCCTTATATAATGATTATATATATATGTTGTTGTATTCTTCAAATATAAGAAGGGCCAAGTTTATATCAAAAATCTAAATTTCTAATTCATCAACAAATAAAAGAGTATTGCATAGTAAAACAAACATAAAAACATGGTATATCTATATTTTCCTGTTTCCTAATTTACTACCGCATGCTTCAAATATATAACAATTCAAAATATATTAATTTAAAATTTGAAGTCTATATATAATCTAATTATTTTTTTAAAAATTTCGAATTCAATTCCCTATAACTATACAATTAAACTATATTAATGTATTATTATAATATTAATATTTTATTTTCGAGACCGTGCTTGGCATGAATTATCGACTAGTATATATTTAAGGAACAAGGTTGAGAACTATGAAGTCATTATGTCAAGTTTTTAATATGCGAAAATATGATAAAGTTACTGCAAAATTGTAATTATGTAAACAATAAACATATTTGTCTACAGTTATCATCGATTCTCTTATATCATCAACTTGTTTGAAAATTTCCACCCCCCAATCTGGAGGGCTTGATATCCTGCGGTCTAATTGTGAAAAATTAGCAAAACCTGCCAAATAGCTTGATACATATTCTCTTATATCATCAACTTGTTTGGAACCCCCCCCAAATCTGGAGGGCTTGATATCCTGCGGTCTAATTGTGAAAAATTAGCAAAACCTGCCAAATAGCTTGATACATATTTGTGTTTTGGATTATCTGGAGATTGATTGGTTGATATCAAATTTTATATTCTAAGACACAATTTTATAGTGGATGAAACTACTAGTTTCGCAACAACAGAAGCTGACTGTAGATGAAACTAAGTACTTCCATAGCATTTCAATAATTCCTTATGAAACATGCACGATGAATTGATTTAACTGCAAATCTTTTGAATATTTTGTTTTAGATTTAGTGTAGCGCTGCAATGAAACATTTTTCAACCATCAAACTGATCAAAGGGTGATATTTTAATTAATTTTTCATAATTTAAAAGCTCACATATATGTACTTGCAAAACTAATAATTTGCAACATAATTTTATTTTCGACAAAAAAGAAAAATTTGAATGTTGAACGGCGACGAGGATTATAGTACAGTGCGATTAGGTAGAAAAATAAGACGCCGCTATAATAAAGATGTGATTATAGAAATGATTAGCTACTAAATTCTTACAAATTATTAGCAAGGTTTAGTTGTTAGACACACATACATGTTGTAATTATTAAGTACGTATTAGTTTTGATCCTTGAGGAGACCGTCACCGTGTTTTGAGAATATCATAAGCTTCTAAAGTTGGACAAATAAGATTTAGAATCAAGAGAATGGTTTTTTAATGAGCTTCCATAAAGAGCGAATTATTCAATTTATTACTACTAGACTAGATTGAACCATCGCAACTACTTGTAAAATGGACAACTCACGTAACCCTAGTTTGCTTTTCAAAACCTAGTATAAACAGTAATGACGTACTGTTTTTTCATTTCAAAATTCATTCCAATGAATACTTTAGAGCTAAAATAAGTATAACTATTATTATATTTAAAAAAAAAATTAAGATGAATTTCGATGTTAAAATAAAATTTGTACTCGCTTAAAAATGACATCAGATGTATTTATTTTATATTTCAATTGTGCACAGTTATGTTAATTAATATTATTTTACTTACCAACTACAATATTTTACATTTCTGAATGGCATTTTATTTAAAGTATAAATATTTCTTAGATATTAAAGTATTTAATTTTTTTCCCAATTAATCATTCTAGTTAAACCCCAATTTATAAACTAATTCAATATCTCCGCTACCATTTCCTATTATTACAACCTTGAAGTAAATAATATATATTAAATATTGCATGTATCCACTTGATTTGTCGGATAACTATTTAATCGCCTGATAAAGTATATGTACTTTTGAATATAAAATAATAAATCGAAAATTTCATAAACCAAATGTAATAATTTCTGTACAATTTATCACTGACAAGCAAGGTGAAATTGGGATGTAATCACCTGATTTAATATATTTTTATAACATTTCATAAACCAAATGTAATAACTTGTGTACAATTATTCCGAGTCCAAATGTAGCCTGCGATGACCGAAACATCTGTATTTACCTTGATTGCCAGTCTCTCTTAAAACCAGAAAGTTAAAGAATCAGGCAAAGGGTCCACAACCATTCCTAAGGTAACTGTCCTTTCAGGGTGTTCTTATAAAATATACACATACACATCTATCTACACATAGGGGATGACAATGGACAAGTGCTTCACTGCTGCTTGATTATAAGTCCATGATTGTATATGTTATGGGCACCAAAACCATTGGCCGAAACCACTACTGCTATATTTTGTACCCAAATCGTAGATGAAGATCACGCCACTGCATGTTGCTATACATTATCAAGCAACTTGATAATTCATATATCGTGCCTTGCCAGGACTACCAACCGCATGCTTTACTTGTATAATTCACATTCGTTTTTTTTTTTTTAATTGTGTTGTCGGTACTTTAAGTTAAAAGTTTAAATCTTTCCTACTTGTTTTGCAATGAATATATAAGTACTTACTTCCGTACCTTGTTTCCATTTTATTAATAACTTTAACAGTTGTTAAGTGATAAACACTTATCAGAATAGAACATAAATATAGTTGGAACTTTTCTTTGATATTTTGAGATTTTAGATGAGTTCTGAATAGTTGTTTTGGATAGCGGCCGGATTGAGCAAGGAAAGTATTAAAATATAGCATAAGATATGTTTTGATCCATTTGAAGTTTTTCTTCTAACACCTTAAAATTTTACATAAACCGGTTACTCAACACTTATGTCTTTATTTTCCCATATCTAAATTTGATTCTTACTCTACCCAAAAACAATTAACTCTTTCTTTTCCCGGTTCTAACTCTTTCTTTGAAAATGAATTTACTGCACGTACGTAAGCTATTACGTCGCATGAGTTGGTAAAAACAAACCCCCTAGGCAAGAAGACAAATTAACGAGTACAAAAAATACTAGACATTGTTCTGTATAACCCCTAAACCACCACTATTATATTAAAATAACGTACACTCCATAAATGTACGTAAAATCGTAAATAATTGATGAAAATAAGTTAGCAGAGGATGGCATATATGGTTGGTGGTTTTGAGTTGTATAACTGTGGGCTAATATGGTGCTTTTTAATTATTCATACTGTAGCCTGATCTGATCGATCCATCCATCTGAACAGTACCAGTGTTCTTCCCATTTATTTACTGAAACAGAATAACAAACATATTGAGAGTTCAGAACTTATGAGTAATTAATTTTTTTGCAAAAGTGAGTAAAAATATTAAAATATTAGCAGAACAAAACACATGCAGGAGAGAGGGAGGAAACTGGATGGCGCAGGACCAGGTGAAAAAAATCAGCTCCTGGCCGCTGTTTTGCAAAGAATTCTATTGCATGTTCTTACGTCGTGTCACTGTCTCTATTCATTTCACGGTTTTCACCTCCCCAGTAACTTTGTATTCTTTCTTATCTTGTCAATCTCGTCAACTTATTTTTATGTACCTTGCACTTGGCTCTTTCTTATTTTTTACTAGCCTTGCGAATATTAATTTATTCGTTGCCTTTAGGACAAACTAGTACGTGTAATCATTTATTTCTTTGACAATTGCAGTTATTGTTCATATACTTCTATTTATGCGTATAAGTTAGAGAATTTAGCGACGATATCTAGAGGTTTCGTGTGCAATATTTGTACTAAATTATTTCTGTGTTAAATATACATAATTAACACAGTACAAAATGCTGAAATGAAACTATTATTCATTAAGTTGATATAATTCTACCAAAGCCTAATATCTGTTAACATACAATTTTATTTTATATAAAAATGTACAAAATCAACCATTCAATCACAATTGAACTTGTATGATGATCATATAAAAAGCTAGTAGAATGTGTAAAGTGAAAAAGTGTTACTCCCTCCGTCCCAGCAGGATGTATACGCTGGGGAGGAAGTGCTCGGCACGCATTTTAAGGCTTATAAAAAGTATAGTTCAATAAATTTTTTTGGAAGTTTTTTCTTTCTGTATAAAAATATAATAGTTTAACTTTTATTCAGAAAAAGAAAATTTTAAAAATAAATTATGGAACTATATTTTTTAAGAGCCTTAAAGTGCGTGTCGAGTGCACGGTTCCTGACGTATAGAATCTGGGAGAGAGGGAGTAATTGATTTAAACCTTTGATCAATGTCACTTCATGATCAATGTCACTTCATGTCTTCACCAACCTCTCTCCATTTCAGTTGACAGCTGCCTCCTTAGCTCAGAGAATTGTTTTTATGAAATTTAAAATTAAATTAAAATTACGGCCATCCAAGAAGACAATGTATTGGTACTAATGCATGATAATGTATCAGTCCGAGCAGATAACTAATGCATGATAATAATATCTGTTGCGGCTTAGGAGTTAAATCTGCTAATTATATACTTTAAGGAACCTGATTCAACAATCTTTTGATAAATAGACTACCTGCATGGATTCAGGAAAGACAAGGAGGAGTGTATTATTAACCATTATCAACACTAATGATTTATTCATTTACCTATTAACTTCCCCAAGACCATTTTATAAAGGTGTTTACGTGTGGCTTTTCTTGTTTTTCTGTACTTTATTCTAAGAAAAAAAGTAAATAAATATGTACTCTTTTTTGTAAAAAAAAACTTACTTGCACGTTACCTGTGAGTTGTAAGACGAAAACAAACACTTCCTGTCTCATATCTATAGCTCTATGTTCGAACCTTTAAGGATTCTTCTCCTTATGCGAAACAATGTAATACATTAGATAGTGAATTGCATTTTGCACTCCTATCTTTAACTTTCTATCTTTAACTGAAATGCAATATTATTTATTTACTTCCCAAAATTGTAAACCGCATCGCATCTCTTTACTTTAGAATCCATTCATGCACTCTTTTAACGATTTTTCATTAATTATGACCGTTAATTTTAGTTAACTTACACCGTTTCCACCATGATTCTTGAAGAAAAATGATCAAATGTCATAAAATTTGATAAAGAATGATGAAATTTTAGTCGTAATTATTGGCTTCTTCATCAAATTTTATCCACCATGAAGAGGTGTAAGTCGACTAACGGTCATATTTAACGAAAAACCAGTTAAAGGATGCAAGCCCAAAGGGTTTTAAAGTAAAATGATGTAATGTACAATTTCGAAAAATAAGTATATATAAAATTGCATTTCAGCTAAAGATAAGGGGTAATAAATACAATTCTCTCATGTTTTTATATAGTAAAGAAAATTAGTAAATTAAGTATAATTTCTATTATCTTAAAATTTTAATTAATTTTTCTAAAAATAACTTATTTATAAGTTATCGAACACACAACCCTTAGCATTGTAGATTCTCTTTTTAATCATTTGTTTTATTAAACTTTAAAATAGTGACCTATATGTATTATTAATTATATTTGATAGAATTGAACGACAAAGGGATAACTCTATTATCCGAGCTTTGATCATAAATAATGTAAAGAAAAATATCATACTTTTAGATAGTAAAAATAAAATAAGATAGTTATTTAATAATTAAGTAAAATTTTGGTATTATAAAAATAATTATGTTATATCGTCTCACTTAAAAATTTTATAATATATACAAAAAATAGACTGGTTTTAGGATCGGTGTATATTTTTGAATTCCTGGAACATATAATTACATAAGCACCCCAGAACTTTACATAAAAAACACATATCAAATTTATAACCTAACTAATTACCAGATGTCTAATCCTATACAGACAAGAACAAATATAATAAAATTAATAATATATAAATATTTGTAATAAAATAACTAATGTGCACAACTTCTACTTGCATATTAGTTTTATGCTTGTTGTAGACTACTAGACTTGTAGACACTATATATATTAACACATTAGCTACCCAGCTTCAAATTATCAAGTCCCCCCTAAGAGCCCCTCCAACTACATAAAGTCAGAAAGATATGGAGTATAGTGGTCATGATTTGTTAGAGGAACTCTTGTCTCTAAGAACTGACCCTTGGGATTTAGCTATTAATTTTCCTACGGAAATGAATGATTTCTACAACAACATTGCTTGTAGTAATTTTGATCATTTTCTAGGAAATCCTTTTCTTAACCCTACACAACCTTCTTGTTTCGAAGAGTTTGCAAATTTACCATTTGATCATCAAAGCCTCAATGTCTCCACAATGAATGATTTTTACATTCCGTGCGGAAATATCCCAACATCAGTTCCCCAACTCACCTATGATTCGTCTATAAACAAGATTGATATACCCCCATACATTCCTCTGGAAGAGGAGTACTCACTGATTTCAAGTATTGAGTCGCAAGTTGTTGCTAACACTTTTAAAGTGGAGCTAACTCAATCCCCTGAGTTGCCTCATTTCAACAGTGGAGTTTGCTCTGAAAAAAAGACTAGAGGTAAAAAATTGAACGGAGAGCAATCAAAAAATCTAATGGCTGAAAGAAGGAGAAGAAAACGTCTCAATGACCGGCTTTCCATGCTTAGATCTGTTGTTCCTAAGATCACCAAGGTACATTTCATAATTTTTCAGTTCTATAACTTTCCTTCCTCTTTATTAATGTTGTAAATTTTTGTATTAATTATATTTGTTGTTATATTCCCATGGATTGTTTAATAGATGGACAGGACATCAATACTTGGAGATACTATAGATTACATGAACGAACTTCTGCAGAGAATCAAGAATTTGCAAGAAGAAATTAATGATGCAGGTCCAAACCAACAAGAACTAACCTCAGCATCCATCTTAAAAGATGTAAAGCCTAATGAAGTTCTAGTAAGAAATTCACCAAAGGTAATAATATCTTTCGAACTAGCTAGACTAAATTATTTTTCTGAATTACTCCATTAAGAAAAGTACTAATATTTGTGTCTTTGATGAGAGCAGTTTGATGTGGAAAGGAGAAATGTGGATACCCGAATAGAAATATGCTGTGCTACGAAGCCAGGTTTATTGTTATCTACCGTGACAACATTAGAAGCATTAGGCCTGGATATTCAACATTGTGTCATTAGCTGCTTTAATGACTTTGGAATGCAAGCTTCTTGTTCAGAGGTATTCATTTGAGCTGCTTCTTTTTTTTGTTAGCAAGACACGCACGTACATGTGTCTTCACCATTCTCGAACTCTCAGCCTCTTGTTATTGAATATTCAGTTGGGTAAAAGTAAAATGTCCATTTAACTCCTGTAAAACTAATTTCATAATGCAATCAGTTTTAATCATTAATTTTATATATTATAGGAGATGGAGCACAGAGGAGATATAAGTCCTGAAGATATGAAGCAAGCATTATTTCGAAATGCAGGGTATGGAGGAAGGTGTTTGTAGAGGGGTTTCTCTGTCTTTGAAAGTGAAGGCTTGTGGTGCATACTGGATCTTCATGTATGGGAACATGATATGATTTTTTTGTCTCGAGAATTGTGTCTATTTGGAATAGTACAAGAAACAGGCTGCTCATAAGTGGAGGTGCACTGGCCGGACACCGGATTATAAAAAAAAAGAAATTCATCAGATTTTTGCTATTCGGATTAAATTTATGTTTAAATATATGCTACTAGGAGTAGTATTTTAATAGACAGGTGGATACGTGTGTGGTTAAGTGATTTGTTTTATCAAGTCCCATTTTTATTTTATTTTTTCATTTTTGTTCACCACTCGGCTAGGAAAGAAAAGAAGTGGACATGAACTGTGCTGGTGAATATTAGTTCATTTATTTATTTGTTTGCTTTCATGTAAGCCTAATATATGAATAAAAATGGTTTTGAGATAAAGGTGCTCATGAAGTCATGGTAAAAAATAGGACTTCAGGTTTAGAGTAGTATCTTTTTTTCCACAAAATGATTATCAGCATAATCCATACTCTGCAAAGCGACAAGATGATAATTCTAATAACCATTCTTTATTCTTCAATCTCGAAGTGATTAGCAACTAGGCGTGCATTTAGCATTTTTTTTTTAAAAAAAAATTAACAATTACACGGTATTTAATTTTAATTTTAAAATACTCACTAAGTTGACATTAAAATTTGAGGATATTTATTATGAATTAACAAAAAATTAAATCCAATAATGACGAAATACTTATTGATTTTGAATAAATTTATAAAATATGAATTTTATTGTGGTTTTGATTTTATAGTTCAAATACCCGTGCAAAGCTAACCATTCTATCAAAAGTAAATAAAATATGATTTATATACAAGAAATATACATTTGATTAAAAAAATTAATATCTAATACATTTAATCAGTATATGTAAAGTCACAAGTTTGCGTAAATTCAAGAAAAATAAATTAAATGGAAAAGCTAAAAAGGAAATAGTACACTCTACTTCTTTGCAATACAATTTAAAATATTAATTGACTAAAATATTTAATATTTTAAAATATGGATAATAAATAATATTTTAACTGAGTGTATAAAATGCTAAAATAAAAATAAAAAATTTAAAAGCAAAGGTATATATATAGGGGTTTTCTTTAAAAAGAAAGGTATAAGTCACTGCTTACACCGTGATTGCAAATTGGACTAATTTCCACAAAAAAATTGAAAGTGTTTCAGATAATTGGTGATAGTTTTTTTATTAATGAAATTCATTAAATTAATTATAACGAACCGTATTATAAAAGACGGGAATCAAAATTAATCAGTAAACACACCTCGGACAATTAATCGAAATAATAATCCAATATATTTAAAAATTTTAATAATATTTATTTTACTAATTTAATATATTATTTTACAAAAAATATTTAATAATTAATGAAATTCTAAAACCAAATTGATAAAATATTATATTATTATTAATCAGGTGATTAATCATTAAATCATTGATTTTTTAAAAAAAAAAAAAGAGAAAAAGAGTAAAGAATATGGAACTCTAATCGTCTACCCTTTCAAGCAGCCTCTTCTTTTTATTAGTTTGGATTCGTTTCTTGTTTTTATTCAATAAGTTCCCAATTTATTTGGGTTATGTTTGAGAGTTTGATTTTCATTTAAATATTTGCTATTCATTATGTTCGGGATTCTATATCTGCAGGATTTTCATGGTGTTTTCAGTAATAAGGGTTCTTGCAGTGATGCATCGGTCAATTGCTCAAAACAACAGTTGGAGGAGGATTACTGTATGTACATATCTCTTCAAAAATTCGTTTAGTTGTCTATCCAAGATGGAAGGTTTCAACAATGGTATGATTACGCGTTTGTTCAATTTCGATCGTATACATAGATGACGTATGCTTTTATATTATTAAATTATTCTCGTTCTTCAAAAAAACCAGTCCAGTATTTGGGAATTTTTGCGCATTTCTCCGAGTAGAAGCCCGAACTTAGCGACCACTTGCAAATTATAGATTTAAATTTGTAAAAGGTACAAACTACCATATGCTTAGGAGGCCCAATCGTTGGATTACTATGTGTAATCCCATAAATGCAGACTAATCCTCTGCGGTGGATCCAATTTCTGAGTTCTGACTTCATTTCAATAGTCTGGGCCTGGATGATCTCCAAACCAGTTATAATTGGGCCAGCTTGACGGAGTTCACTTTTAAATATATTTGGATAAATTGCCTGTGACTGGGGTCGAGGTATATCCTAGTATGCACATCCAGTGACCGCTAGCCTATAAAATGTTTAGCGTATCCAATACTGACATAAACTAAAATTTCTTTAGAAATTGGATGGGTAAAGGAGCATCGGAATGAATAACAAACAAAAAATCAAAGAAAATATGATTATATATCATTGTTAGTAACCATCTCATCTAAAATTTCAATATATTAAAGAATATCTATATTATATTAATATTCTAACATATTAAAGGAATGCTTATATTAAATTGATATTCTAACACTCTTGCAATTGAAAGTTCATAGATTGAAGAGTAGATCACAAATTATTTTTGGAGTTATAATTTATCTTTCATGTCCATTTCAATAAACCAGGGACTCCGAACCAAAAAGGTCTCTCTTTGACAATCTTATATTAATATCCTATTAGCTATGTCTTCATTTCCATGGATTTCTTGAGCTCAAGTAGCTCTTTAAGTTACGATCAAGTAGCACAACATACACAAAGATCATTAGAATATTTCAACATATTTCGGTTCAGGCAAATTCGATGCTTGTTATCTGGATCCACTCAAGTTCGATGGTTGTTAATTGGAACCATTGGAATATTATTCAATTTTAACAATTAAAAAATCATTAGATAAATACAATATTTCCGGATTGCATGGATGATGTAGCTGCAGAAATACATATAACATTATTAAGAGCAATAAGGCACTTTTTAGGTCATGGACCCGAATGTCTTCGCATTATAATTATCAAATTTGTTGATGCAATAATACTATATCAAAGGACACAATATATCTTAAAGTTTTCATAAAAGATTAGTCTTAAAGTACTTTTGCAAGTCAATGACTTATAATACGATCCAATCAACGCCTGTTGTCAAAATAACTTTCTACTTATAAATACTCCCTAATTTTATACTTTACTTTTTGACATGCTTTTTAAGGTTCGTTTTAGGTATAGTTTTATAACTTTTTTTTTTAAAAAAAAAATTTCTGAATAAAAGTTTAAACATTAAACTTTTATTCAAATTTTTTTTTTTTAAAAGGTCATGGAACCACACATTATAGGAGCCTCGAAATGCGTGCAAATAGTAAACGTATAATATTCAGAGGGACTGAGGGAGTAACTTATTTTTTTAAAAAAAATTCATATTTTTAATATTTTTTCCAAATATAAATATTTATCATAAGAATTAAAATTCAAATCTTATTTTCAAAATAAAAAATAAGTTACTTATTTTCAGAAATAAGGTTTGTCAAACGTGCCTAACTAATGCTAATAAGTTACTCCCTCCGTCCCCATTTACATGTTCCTTTTGACAAAATTACGCATATTAAGAAAAAATTAGTTGGGTGAGATTTTCCACCGTATACTCTTAATTAATGTATTGGAGAATGTGAATATAGTGTATTTTCAAATAAATCAACTATCGTAAATAACAAATTTAAGGATAATTTTGAAAAATTATCCTTAAATTTGCATTGAAATAGGAGAGAGATATCTAATTTGGAATAAATTATTTTTTTAAAAGAGACATGTATAATGGGACGGAGGGAGTACGATAGTTTGCAATTAATGCACTTGCCTGAACATGCAGAGTCTTACAACAAAACCTAAAATATATTTAAATAAGTAGTTACAATTTACAATGATTTGGTTGTGTTTAAATATATATTATTAGTGGTTAATTAACAAATAAAATAGGGGGGTGTGGTTAAGAGATTCTTAGCAGTTCGTAACATGCTCTCTCTGATTGTGGGCGGCATCTTATGATTCTCAACCACGTGACTCGTTAATCATATTATTAATTACTAGCGTTTAGTTCCGATGCGCATTATCTTAATCCTATTTTTCATAAATTTATGAATTACTCGTCTGTTATTTAATTTCAACCATGTGACACGACAACTAATTAATGCCAATTATTAAACCCATGCAACTTCAACTTGCGATTTCGTTTGTGTCACATAAAGAATATTGAAAGACTTAACCAATTTTGTTACTGGTTTGTGTTGATTTTAATAAATTCTCCGCCATATAAACCGTATATAAAATCAAGGTGGAGGAGAGAAAAATGAGGCAACAAAAAGTGGCAAGAAAGTGATAAAACTATATATATTCCATACGTCTAGTTTATAATCGTATTTTACGTGTGTTGTTTCATTAGCCAATTTTTTGCCTCTATATTTTTAAAAATTAATTATTTTATTAAAAAATACATTTTAAAATGTATATAAATTTTTAATA
Source organism: Anethum foeniculum (assembly GCA_003724115.2). Classification (NCBI taxonomy): domain Eukaryota; kingdom Viridiplantae; phylum Streptophyta; class Magnoliopsida; order Apiales; family Apiaceae; genus Anethum; species Anethum foeniculum. Next base: position 21,620 of record PHNY01195614.1, on the reverse strand, counting down.
GTATGAATTTAATATTTCCTAAGTTGTATTATATATAAATTTACGATAAAAATTGATCAATTTAACCGTAAAGTATAATACATAGAATGAGATGAAAGGTGTACGAGTCACGCCGGTATTTAAAAATTGAGCAATTATTCTTATATTGAAAATAGAACAGAAAGAAAATTACAAAATAATAATGTTTTGCTATAAATGATAGTAATAAAATTTCCATTCGCCGACCAGAATAATATACAAATACTTGAAAATAAAGGTAAGAGAAAAAAGTTTTAAAGATTAGTTTGCTCTGAGCGAAATAATATATAAATACCTGGGATACAAATCTATTACTCCCTCAGTCCCGTTCATTTGTATACGTGTACTGTTTGCACATATATCGAGACTATTATAAAGTGTAGTTTCATAATTATTTTTTTTCCTGAATAAAAGTTTAAACATTAAACTTTTATTCAGAAAAAAAAATTTAAAAAAATTGTGGAACTATACTTTAAAGAAGTCTTAAAAAACGTGCAAAAAATAATGCAGAGAATTGAATGGGACAGAGGGAGTACAAAATAATATATATAAATAATAATATAGTTTGTTTTAAAAGATACTCCCTCCGTCCCACAATACAAGTCTTTTTTGGAAAAATTACGCATATTAAGAAATCATTAATTTGATAATATTTTTCCACTCATACCCCTCATAAATGAATGAATGTAGACTCTTACTCAACCCTCATTAAATGTTATACAACTTTCAAGAAGACTAATTTTGGAATAATGTCATTATATCTGCATTGGAAAGGAAAAGTGAACATGTATTATAGAAAAAAAATTCTTTCAAAAGAGACTAGTATTGTGGGACGGAGGGAGTAAAACAAAAGTGTCTCAAAGATGTTACGAAAGCACTTTTAGCTCTCTGCGGAGAAAAAAGGATATATATTGACCAAGTCAAAGGATGATGACCTGAACTCTAACGTGGACACGTCACATGGTGTGTTACATTCAATGTACTCGAAGATAATCTGTCTAATTCTTGGGCCGGTTTCAATTTGTTTACTCAACCCTACAAGGAGTTACTGTGTAAATTAAGTTACCTTTACAAGGAGTTACTGTGTTAATAAGGATTAATGGTTCTTAAGGTTTATTTTCTATATTCTTTAAGGCCTTATCGTTGCAAATATAAATTAATCATGTTAAGGTATAATTAAGTGTTAATGCAGTTTTTTTTTTGAAAACTAAAAGAATATTATTAAATATGAGAAGAGTCATACATCAGAGTCTTCAACAATAAACTTGGAGGATATACAAAATCATTGTAGCAACCTAACGAACAAGAAAGTCTAGCAATCTTATGTGCTAACCGGTTCGCTTGCTTTTTAACAAAAACAACTGATAGATTATCACGAGATTTGAGGAGCTCACGACAACACCGGAGAACATCTCCCACCTCCAAGAGGTATATCCCACCCCCTCCAACGCATTGGTTGTAAGCTGAGAATCAGTTTCAACTATAACAGGTTGGTGAAATTCAGAAGCAATCCAAGACAAAGCTTCGTGTACCCCAATCGATTCTGCTTCAAAAACAGAAACTACCCCCTGAACACGACGAGTACGACCTCCGATAAACTCTCCTTTATCATCCCGAATAACCAGTCCCAGTGAGAAATAGCTTGCTCCTTCAAACACAGATGCATCAACATTAAGTTTCAAAAAACCGGCAGGAGGGGCCTCCCACTTAGTACTAGCTTTCTTCTTATTTGATGCTTGGTTCCTTATCTGCAGAGACCGTTTCTGGCTTGCCTCTCTCCAATCTCTCACATGTCTTTTACTCCAATCCATAACAGCTGCAAGGCTTAACACTTTCCCATCCCAGACCTTTTTGTTCCTAGCGAACCAGATGGCCCATATGACTATTGCGATCTTAATAACTCCCTCAGAAGACTCATTAGTAAGCCTATCCAGCAACCATTGTGGAGCTGATTCCACTGAGGACATATCATACTGGAGACCACAAGCACGTCAACACTGAGATGCATACTGACAATCGAAAAAAATGTGGAGCAAATGCTCGACATCTGTGTCACACATAGGACACAAAATAGTCGTGACCACACCCTTGGTTCTCAATATATTCCGCACTGGTACCGTGTTCCTGCCAAATCTCCAAAGCAAAATCTTCAATTTATGCGGAACCTGAAGTCTCCAAATTTTATTCCACCCCAATGAGACAGTATTACTGTTACCTCCTACACCCCGGTTTTGCCAAAACTTATAACCAGATTTAACAGTGTAACTTCCGTCTGTCGAGTGCATCCAAACTAGCCTATCGACTGATACATTTTGAGGTATTCTAGTAACAAGGATGATACTAGCATCTGTTTCATTGAAAAGAGACTTTACTTTCTGCACATCCCACATCTTTGTGCCCATTTCAAACAAGTCACAGACTCTCTCCGTTCTGAAAGCAGTAGTGTGATCAGAATCCACCCTATAATCGCTTTTGCTCCTAAGCCAGCCATCCTTAAAAGCCTCAATCTTCTTACCATCTCCAACCACCCAACGGAAACCCCCCTTAAGCATCTCTTTAGCAGACCATAAACCGGACCAGATAAAGCTTGACCCACCTTCTCGTCTTGCCTGGAAGAAACTCTAATGGGGATAATATCTAGCTTTGAAAATACGGGACACAAGAGACGTTGGATTATTAACAAAATTCCAACAGTGTTTACCCAACAAAGCCAGGTTGAAACCATGAAGACTCCTAAAATCGAGACCTCCTTCATTTCTGGGCATAGTCATCTTGTCCCAAGAAAGCCACCGAATGCCTTTACTGTTACTAGAATCCGTGCTCCACCAGTAAGCATTTAACATTTTTTCAATCTCATTGCATAAAGATTTAGGGAGAAGAAAACAAGACATACAATATGACGGGATGGCTTGAGCAACTGTTTTAATTAAGACAGCTTTGCCAGCACGAGACAGCAACCTGGAATTCCAACCTTGGATTCTCCTCCAAACTTTCTCCTTCACAAAATTGAACACCGATTTTTTTGATCTCCCAACTAAAGAAGGCAAGCCCAAATATTTAGTATCACGCAAATCTTCCTGGACCAGTAGAAGATTCTTAATTTCCAGTTGTTTATCTACATGAACATTGGAGCTAAAGAAGATACCAGACTTGGCAAAATTAATTGACTGCCCCGAACACTCCTCATAAGACTTTAATAGAGCTTTAACAACCACTGTTTCTGCGCTGTTTGCTTTAAAAAATAAAAACGAGTCATCAGCAAACAGGAGATGGGACACTGCAGGGGCAGATGCACTAATCTTGCAGCCATGAATGTGACCATAATTTGCTGTTTTGGTAATAGAAGCTGAGAGACCCTCTACACATAAAAGAAACAAATAGGGCGACAGAGGATCGCCTTGACGTAACCCTCGTTTAGGAGTTATTGGACCAATAATTGCGCCATTGAAGCAAACATTGTAAGAAACTGTAGTGACGCACAACCAAATCCAATTTATCCAAGTGTTTGAAAAACCCATTTGCACCATTCTTTCTTTCAAGAAGCTCCACTCCACACGGTCATAAGCTTTACTAACATCTAACTTAAGGGCTACTTCACCCTCACCTCTCCCATTCTTCCTTTTCATATGGTGTAAGATCTCGGAAGCTACCAATACATTATCAGTAATACTACGACCGGGAACAAATGCCGACTGATTTTCTGAAATCATTAAGGGTAGAATTACCTTCAAACGATTGGCAAGAACCTTTGATAGGATTTTATACAACACATTGCATAACGCAATAGGCCCAGGTCTCTCATATTATCTGCATTTTCTTTTTTCGGAATCAGCACTACAGTGGTGTCATTTAACTCCGCTGGAAAAGAACACTCCTTTAACCAAGTCCTGCAACACACAAACACCTTTCTCCCCAATAATTTCCAAAAATGTTGGAAAAAAGCCGGATTAAGCCCATCCGGACCTGAGGCTTTGTCCGGATGCATCTGATTAACAACCAGAGAGAATTCCTCATACGTGAGCTCAGCAACAAGCTCACTATTTTGAGAATCTGTGACAACTTGCTCATCCACCGGTTCAGACAGACAAATGTTAGCATTAGACCCTGCAAACACACTGTTAAAATAATCTCTAACAATGTCGCACATCCCAGCATGATTAGAGACTACCTCCCCATCATTATTTTTAAGAAAAGAGATGTGATTCGATTTCTTACGCACTGAAGCAGAGGCATGAAAAAACTTCGAATTTGTGTCCCCCTCCGCTAACCAGAAAACTTTAGCCCTTTGCTTCCAGTAGATTTCTTCATGTAGAAGAATATCGTTCAGCTTATCCCTTTCAACAAAATACTCTCGAATACCCTCCTCATCTGTTCTTTCAACAAGAGAGTTTACTATATCTTTCTGGTACTTCACTTTGTCACGGAATTTGTGAAAAAAATTCCGTCCCCACCTAGCCATAAAAGTAGAAACTGAGTACAGCTTTGGAAGAATGTGAGAAGCTCGTAAATCCCTCCAGAAAACAGAGACCTCCTCATGTTAATGCAGTTAAAAAAAATATATGAGAGGTCGGAGCTGTTAAAAATTTATTGTTATATGATGAAAGGCTATATCTGAATGAGCTCACGTATCTTTTTTTTGGATAATTCGGTGTCTGAACCAGCTTACGCGCACTGCTAGCACAATTATACCCACCGAAACAATTCACTTATTTCTATGTCTCGGGATAATAAGCCCCTAAATTACGGTCTCAACCAGCTGAGACACTTATAGTGAGTTGAACTCGCGTATCTTGACTTTAGCAATTCTTGACTTTATCAATTTGAAATTATCCCTTTTTATCGTGTTAATTACTCCATCTGTTTTTTAATATTTGACACTTTGACTTTTGGCACATATCTTTAGGTGCTTTGACCGGATAGCTAGAATTATGATTTTCTAAAATTTCTTTTTTTTGAATTAAAATATTTAATCAAAATTTTAATTCTAGAAAAAAAAATTAAAAATAATAATTTTAACTATCCGATCAAAGCACCTAAAGATGTGTGTCAAAAGTCAAAGCGTCAAATATTAAAAAATAGAGGGAGTATTACACAATAAACTTTTGTTGTCGGAAGATGCTACCGATTTATGTAAATTGTACTCCCTCCGTCCCAATAGGTTCTATACGTCTACTATTTGTACGCATTTCGAGGCTTATATAAAGTGCAATTCCATAATTTTTTTAATATTTTTTTTCTGAATAAAAGTTTAAACATTGAACTTTTATTTAAACAATAAATTTTTTTAAAAAAATATTATACAACTATACTTTAGAGGAGTCTTAAAAAACGTGCCAAAATGTAACGTAGAGAATTGAATGGGACAGAGGGAGTACTGATCACCCGTATTCTATCAAAAATATTGGAAGCTTACATGGGAGGATGTGGTTGAAATGACAAGAGAATTTTTCAGAACTGGTGTAATGTTACGCGGGCTGATTGAAACGAATATAGTACTTCTTCCAAAAAAGAAAAATCCGACATTGGTGGGTGATCTTCATCCTATTGCACTTTGTAACGTGCTAGCAAAAATAATCACAAAAGTTCTAGCAAATCGTATGAAGGAACTGTTAGATGTGGTGGTGTCAGATACTCAAAGTGCTTTTATCCCGTGTCGCTTAATTTCAGATAATATTATGATCTCGTACGAGGTTATGCACTACTTGAAGAGAAAGAAATTTGGCAAGGAGGGATTCATGGCGCTTAAGCTTGACATGAGCAAGGCCTATGATCGTATAGAATAGAAAATTCTTGAGGCCGTGCTAAGAAAGGTCGGATTTAGCGATTTGTGGATTCATCTAGTGATGCAATGTGTTACTACAGTTACATGTTCTATTGTGCATGTAGAGCATGAAATGGGCCCTATCATACCTAGGAGAGGCATAAGAAAAGGGGATCCCCTGTCCCCTTACTTGTTTATAATCTGTGCAGAGGGTCTATCTTCGTTAATAAACAAATATGAATCCAAGCAATGGTTACATGGAATAAAGGTTTGTCGTAGAGCTCCTGTAATCACACATATGTTATTCGCTGATGACTCATACTTTTATTGCAAAGCAGAAGCGGAGGAAGCTGTTAAAGTTCTAGAGTTGCTGAATATCTATGAACAAACGTCTGGGCAAAAAGTTAACAGGGGGAAGTCTTCGGTGTTTTTCAGCTCAAATGTGATCGAGTATAATAGACAAATGGTGCTTCAAGTGTTGCAGATGGGAGAGGCTAATGATAAAAGCACATATCTGGGTTTACCTAATATCTTGGGTAAAAACAAATCAGCTATATTGGGTTACCTGAAAGATAAGGTGAGCGAAAGAGTCAGAAGTTGGGATGGTAACTTCATTTCAAGGGCTGGAAGGGAAATCTTGATCAAGACGGTGGCACAAGCTCTCCTTACATGTGCCATGAATGTGTTTCTCTTACCCCTTGAGATCGCAAAGAATATTGAAAAAACCCTGTTAAACTATTGATGGAAGACGTCCTAGACAAAAAATTCTTGTTTGATTTGGATGAATTTGGAAAGGATGTCAAAGCATAAATCTTCGGGTGGCATGGGTTTCCGGGATTTTCGAGATTTCAACCTCGCCATGTTAGGCAAGCAAAGATGGAGGTTCATCTCTAATCCAAACAGTTTAGTCACAAAGCTGTACAAGGTCAAGTATTTTCAGAACAATGATTTTTTGAACTCGGAGTTGGGGCATAACCCCAGTTTTATTTGGCGCAGCATTTGTGAAGCTAAGAACTTGATTATAAATGGTGTTCGTTGGAGAATTGGTGCAGGCGAAAATATCAACATCATTGGGCAGCCATGGTTATCCAATAAGGACAGTCCATATTTTACCACTGAATCCCAAGCTCTGGAAGGACGAACAGTGGCTTCTCTGTTCCGGGATGGTAGTAAGAAATGGGATCTCGATGTCATCAAGGCTGAGTTTAATGACCGTGATCAGCGACTTATTCTTGATACAGTGGTTTCTGAAAATGATAGAGAGGATATGGTCTTTTGGTCTCATGAAGTTACGGGTGTATACTCTGTTAAGAGTGCGTATAAATGGTTGCAACATCAAAAGGAATCACGGAGTTCTGCAGATAGGATGAGCATTTTTACAAAATTATAGAAAATCAGGGCACCTCTCAAAACTATCAATGTGGTATGGCATACGCTTTCTAATTGTCTGCTTACTCTTATTCAACTTCATATTAAAAGAGTTCAAGTTTTGTGCCCAGTCTGTCAGCAGGAGAATGAAATAATTTTACACAGCATGGTAACTTGTCATTTCGCTCAACAGTGTTGGTTAATTATAAAAATTGACACTCATAAGTCAACGTATCCAGACTTTGCTACTTGGCTGGAGAGTACCTTGCATAAGGTAAATTTAAAGGAACAAGCTGAGGCTATCACTCTCTGTTGGGCAATATGGCGTAATCGTAATGATATAGTGTGGAACCAACGATTCTCATCTATCAATAGAACAGTAGCTGCAGCGAAGCAGTACCTTACACAATGGTCAATAGCCCAAAATAGGTCTTCTAACACTCTTCTTCAACCGGTATTCGAAGGAGATGGTGAATGTATTTGGGTTAATCCTCAACCGAACTCGGTTAAGGTATCCGTTGATGCGGCTGTTGTAGAAGTCAAGAATGCAGCAGAATTGGGGCTGGTAGCTAGATATGCTGATGGGGTTCTTTTTCAAGCAAAAACGATAGTCTGGTCAAGTTCAATAGACCCAGTTTTGGCAGAAGCCATGGCAGTGAAGGAGGCTCTAAGTTGGATCAATGAGATGCATTGGCCTAAGATGACTCTGGTTTCTGATTGTTTGGTCGTGGTATAAGCGATCATGAGTAAAACACCAATGAGATCACAGTTCGGAAGCCTCATTGAAGAATGTCGGAGTCAGCTTCGGCGGTTGAACAAAATTTCTTTAATCATGTTAAACGATCTGCCAATATGGTTGCCCACCAACTTGCTCTGGTTTCTGATTGTTTGGTCATGGTACAAGCGATCGGGAGTAAAACACCAATGAGATCACAGCTCGGAAGCATCATTGAAGAATGTCGGAGTCAGCTTCGGCGGTTGAACAAAATTTCTTTGTATCATGTTATACGATCTGCCAATATGGTTGCCCACCAACTTGCTCTAGTTTCTAATTGTTTGGTCGCGGTACAAGCGATCAGGAGTAAAACACCAATGAGATCACAGTACGGAAGCATCATTGAAGAATGTCGTAGTCAGCTTCGGCGGTTGAACAAAATTTCTTTATATCATGTTAAACGATCTGCCAATATGGTTGCCCACCAACTTGCTAGGGAATCATATAGTTATCCAGATCGTAGTTTTGACAGGGGCTCCATCCCGAGTTCGGTTAAACATTGTATCCGGTTGAATTTGAATTATTAATGAAACTCCCGGCTTTTCGTTAAATTTTTTTTGCTTTATCCCTAATCTGATTCAGAAATATTTTCATGTAAATTTAACGACTGAATAATCAGTTTAATATTACCGACGATGACAATTAAATAAGCTTATCTAAATTCCTTTATCTTCAAACATGCAATGGACTTGTACCTTCCACATTACTATCTCAATCAACATTAAATTTAATCAAACCTACCATAATGGATTATAATCTCGATGATTTGTCATGGGAAAACTTATATTCTTTTAAACATGTTAATCAAGCCTTTAATCAAGATTATAATCTCATTCACTTTGGCATGGCAACACTTCTTTACTTTGTCAAGTGAACCCCGGCCACCTAGTCGATTTAGACATTAAAGGGAGTAGGTTTAACCTAACTGAAAGACTTTTTATACCTAGTTAGGCCGAAGATTAACACAGTAAGTTTAGTAGTAATTTAAATAAAAGTAGCTTTAATGTACTGATGATTAACAGTTGGATTAGGTCAAATTATGTGACTTAATAAAGGCTTGTCGTATAAACTTTGGCATATGCTATTGAAGTTATTTTGTTAACCCAAAACGAACTCGTAATCTCATTTTGACTCGATATAATACCACCGTAAATAAGTTTATATTTATATTTGTATACAGAAAAATCAAACAACGTCATATAAAAAAATTAGAAAGAGTACTTCGAAAATCATAATAAAGTAGAGAGTATTAAGGGCCGTTTGGGGTATCTTAAAACAAGTAACTTATGACTTAAAGTGAAAAAGAGTTATATAAGTGATAAGTAAATTATTCATTATAAGTCATTTAGGTGTTTGGATAATATTACTTATAAGTTGATGATATGTTTGGTAAATTATTAACTTGGAAGTTATAATTTTTTTCTTCAAATGAAAAAAGAATTGATTAATAAGTTTTAAATATTACTATTTAGCTCCATTTCATCATGTATGTTACTTAAATAACCATAATTTTACTATTTAAAATTCATCGTATCATAGACAGTTACAGAATTTGAATATTAAAATGGAAATTAAATAATAATATTTCGAGTTTATTTATTATTTTCAAAAATAAATAAATTCTAATATAATAAAATTGAAAGATAAAATTTAAAATCACGAATATTGAATTAATATCAACTGCTATAATTAGATATGGAATAATATGTAATAAATATTACTATTATATTCTTAACTAGATATGAATATTTAAGATTATATACGTAATTAAATACTCCCTCCATGACAATTTACTTGTCCTGTTTCACTTTTATGCGTATTTGATCGCATAGCTTCGTTTATTATTTTTAATTTTCTTTTTATAAATAAAAAATTTAATCTTAAACTTTTATTCACAAAAGAAAAATTTTAAAAATGATAAATGAAACTATGAGGTCAATGCATCTTAAAATACGCGTAAAAGTCAAAGTAAACAAGTAATTTGGGACCGAGGAGGGAGTATTATAATAACAACTATTCTTTATGAAATGACAAATTACGGGTGATCTATTACTTTAATACTAAATATTACTTCCTCCTTCCCACGTTGCACGCATTTTGAAGCTCATATAAAGTGTAATTTCATAAATTTTTTTTTTTAAAAAAATTTGAATAAAAAATTAATGTTTAAACTTTTAATTAAAAATAAAAAAATTATGTAACTATATTTTAAATGAGTGTTAAAAGCGTTACAAAAAGTAATATATAATATTGAATGAGGCAGGACGAAGAATAAGTAGATTATTAACAAGAATGTACCATCCTGGATACTTTCCCGTTTTCACCAAAAAGAAGCTAATAAGCATCATTTGCTTTTTTACCCAAACGCTCTCTCCCGATTCAGGCTTCTGTGTTATCCAAATAAGCGGTTTTGAAAGTTTGCCCAAACATACGCTAACATAAGCACACTTATTCACAGTTTCACACTTCAAAAACAAACATTTTAGTGCTTATATAGTGGGTGTTTAGCTCTTTTTAAAGCCACCTTAAATGAGATAAAATGGAGGTTTCAACTTATGATGACTGTTTGGCAGACTTGTTAGATCCATCGTTTTTGGTGCTTATCATCAATAAGCAGAAAGTATACAATCATGTACATTCTGCTTTTCAAATCCAATTTATCATAGTTAGAAAAATTTTCACTCACCTTAAATTCACCGCATGATAATTTCACATGGGAATAAAAGATATTTAATAAATAAAATATAATATAATGTGTTTAAGACGGAGTTACGACATATACTTATTTATTTTGAAATTTATTTTAAGATTTAGAATATCAGATTTTAAATCAATTTTTGACAATTTTACAGCCCACTCGAAACTCACGAAATAATCTTTAATTCAATGATGGTTTAAAAAGTATTATCGATATAAAACTATCAATAAACCAAATAAAAAAGATAATTGTGAATTTTAAATTAAGTATTCTATTCAATTTAGGATACATACTTAAATAATCCATGCAATTTAGAATACATACTAAGGTTTAAATAATGAAAATATAGAATATTCTTTTATTTTAGATCCAACGATTATTAATTATTTATTTCAAGATCTAGCGGTTTTTATTATATTTGTCGTTAGAGACTTTTACTACCAAATATTTGAATTGATTCCCTTATGCATATTACATAATAAGGATATAATTGTCAAAAAATTTCTTTGCAAATTATAATTTTCATTATAAGTTTTAAAATATGTGCACAGCATAATGATAAAAATATTATTAAATTTTTAATTTTTTTAAAAAAATAATAACTTATACTCCCTCTCCG
>PHNY01195614.1:0-10351 GCA_003724115.2 Anethum foeniculum | reverse complement strand
ATTCTATACATTACTTTTTGGCACGCTTTTTAAGACTCATTTTAAGCATAGTTTCATAACTTTAAAAAAAATAAAAAAAATTCTGAAAAAAAGTTTAGACATTAAACTTTTATTCAGAAAATTTTTTTTTTTAGAAAAAAGTTATAGAACTATCCTTTATAAGAGCCTCGAAATGCGTGCAAACAGTGAACGTATACATCTCAGAGGGACGGAGGGAGTAAGTTATAATTTACCAAACACTTCAACAACTTATAAATAACTTATAAGAAAAATTATTCAAACATCTAAATAACTTATAAGTTACAATGTTCATATCAGTTATACAATATCATTTATACAGTACTTTTCTACTTTAAGTAGTAAGTTAAATTTTTTTAAAAATCCCAAGCGGAACAACATTTTGAGTGCACTTAATTGTAAGCAGTGAACTAAAAGTTTAATACAGTACTGGTGCGATATCCTTTGACTGGGAAGTTGTAACTCAAATGTGTAGCAGTAAATGAGAAGTTGAAGTGCGTGCGTGTAGATAAATGCAGTAGTAGTTGCAGTATTAACACAAAGCTCAGATACTTTAACTTTCTCTTATCTATTTCCTTTACTGGTAAGCTAGCCTAGCTAGTAGCTACCATGTAGTACCATTCTACACTGATCAGTATAGGAGTAGTATAGGAGTAGTGTTATTGCTGCACTCCATTATTTAAGGTTTGCAGTTACATTATTTACCTGTATTACTAGCATTTAGCAGAGTTAATGTTTTTGGCTGGCTGCATGTATACAAGTAGTAATTCAATTAAAAAAATTATGAATATTAAAAGTATAGATGGGATATTCATATTATACAGAACAGGCAACAGCGTATAAAATGGGACATGGTGGAGCTCTGATCGAGATCATCACTGGTCTCCAAACTAGTGACACTCCTGGATGGGATTTATCACGAGGTAGCTGTGCATTTGCTCTTTCATTTCTTCCTTGTATGCATTTGTACATGATACTAGTAAAAGCTCTTTGGTTTCTTCAAAAAACAAAAATTTAAAAAATGAAATTTTGAGCATATATATACTAACCACTATCCACAGTATGTACATGCATTATTTACACATAATGTGGTTTAACTAATTGATACGGAGAATGAGGGTAATATAGTACAATATCAAGTATGTATAGTTATTTTTCTTTCTTAGCTCTCATAAAAGTTGCGAGAGGTTCTGGTTAGATATGTTTATTAGTGAGACGAGGCATGCAAATTAGTCAGCTGATAAATATGTAAAGATGTTTTAACCGGTACTAGAATTTAAGAGTAAAAAAGTTACTAGTTTTTAGCGGTATTCTGAAAGTCGGTCAACTTGAACGAATATTCAAAAATTAGAAGTAAATCAATTCAGATTTAAGCGAGTACTCGAAAAATTGACTAATTCCTCAAATTTTGAAGACGTATCCTAGTAAATCCGATTTTCGAATTTAACAACCTTGATTTTTAGAGGTCACTGTGAATTAATGGAGCAAAAGTTAGTCCCAACCTGATTTCACTAATAATACATATTTCAATTTTCAATTTTCATGATTCTCGCAATAAAATTATTAATAGAAAAGATGGGTATAAGCACGGGAAAGATCAAAGAAGTCATTGAGAGGGCCAGACGGGAGGGGACTCTGACACTTAATATATACTATACTACTAGTAATATTATATAGTTGCAAGTACCTAGAATCAAGCAAGTGCCAGGTAATGCTGCAGAAAAATTACTGATCCCCAGCGAAAATAGTAGTTGCGTACATACCCGATATCACATACATTGTATGTGTATTTTTAAATTTCCGGAGCAAATGCTAGAGTTCCCAAAATAGTTCTTAAAATTGTTCCCGAATACTGAGTTGTCAATATATAATTGGTTGCTTTCTTATAAATGATATGAACACATCGTGCATTCATATGAGCCTCACGAATAAAAATACGCCATGTGACATTTGAAAATACTTTTGAAAATGATTTTGGGGTATGTAGCATTGCTCTAATAACCAAGAGAAAGTTAGTAGAGTAACGAATCTCCTTGCCTTAAATCTCAATTCATCTTCCGGCAGAAATATTTATGAATAGTATCAGCAGAGATATTGAAAGAGAAACACAATACTGTATGATAGTTGGGTGAATGGCTTAATTAATGCGCTGTAAATTTATCTACATTTTCTTCTGCAAAGTACAGTACTTATTTACCCTTATTTACCATCGGTGTGCTTGGTCAGTTTTCTTAAAAAATGTAACTTATGACTTAAAGTTGAAAAGTGTCGTATAAGTGATATGAATATTGTTACTTATAAATTATTTAGGTGTTTGGATAATTTTGCTTATAAGTAGATTATACGTTTGGTAAATCATAATTTATAAGTTACAGTTTTTATAAAAAAATTAAAAAAAAGTAATACAATAATTTTAGTACATGAATATAAATTTAAACATATAATATTAAAAGAAAAAATTAAAAAAAATATATATAATTGAATTATAAATTCTTAAAAAAACGATTAACAAATTTACTATATTTACATAAATTTTAGTGAAAATAGAAAACTAAAAATATAATATGTGAAATAACATACATTTGAAATAACATATACATTTGAAACACTTTCTTATAAAAGATATTAAAAAATCAAACTAAATAACGTAGATTGTAAATGAAAATGTTGGATAGCTTCACTTTCTGCTTATGACGATATTAGTCCGATTGTAAATGACGGTCAGTGAAAAAGTAAAATGCCCTTTTGACCTATTTAAGCTCGTTCTTCCGGTCCCCAAACATGCACACAATTCTTTTTCTTAATGGATCCGGATCCGTGACCAACAATTGTTCCAGCATATTTTATCGTTCTTATTATTAGCGGAAAGTATACGATAATCTAGAAGGACACAGGTCTTTCTTCAATTGTATACTTGCTACAGTAATTAGGCATGAGCGTGGTGCGGTTTTTCGCGCAAACCGCACCGTAACCATTTAAGTGAGGTTTCAAAAATCGAAAACCAAAACCACACCAAAAAATATTGGTTCGGTTCGGTTTTAAAAAGTGCGGTTTCGGTTTTAGTTGTGCGGTTTCGATTTTAAAACCAATAAATAAAAATTTATAATACTTTTTTATTTGCATTGAAGTAATGATAAAACATGATGTGATGATGAAATTATCACGTACATTTTGTTAATTAAAAAATTATCACATTGTGAAACTGGCTATCTTTTTGCATACGTTTTACAAATTATACTTACTCTTATATTAATCATCTCACAAGTTTGATTGCTTGTGTACTTCTTATTAGTGTTTATTTTTGTATCTAGCTTTTAACGTATTATTTTGGTACTATAAAGAAGTAGTTGATTGTCACTAAAAAATAGAGAAAATGTGTTACTAAAAAAGCCTTATATATATATATATATATATATATATTTATATATTTATTTATTTATAAATATTTTAATAATATAAATAAATAAATTTATAATAATATGGTGCAGTTCGGTTCTATCGGTTTGGTTTCGGATGAAAACCAAAACCAAACCATATAAATGCGGTTTCTAAAATTCAAAACCGTAACCAAACCAATAACCGTTGGTGCGGTTTTTTTGGTGCGATTTTTGCGGTATTTGGTACGATTTCGGTTTTTTATTCAGTTCCTGCACATCCCTGACAGTAATAGTATTTGTCCACATTGATCCGCTTTCAATTGATTCCATGGTGTCTCTCCTGAGTCCTCTTGTATATTTAACCTTATTTTCTTATCTTCTGTGCCATTTATCCATCACATTCTCACTTGCTCTTTCATTCAGATCCCATCCCATAATTGAACACAGCCTAGTAGCACATATCTTAATCTTATATATCTTAACATATATAAATAAAACCCCTCCTCCTTGATTAGCAATACTAGTAAACAAATTTGCAATCATTTCATTTTCTTGCTTTTGCATTAGAAATGGGAACTGGTTGGAGAAGAGCTTTTTGCACAACAATCCCAAGAGATACTCAACAAACAACATCATCATCATCACTAGATAATAACAATACCAAGAATCATTATGTTGTTCATGAGCAACAACAATTACAAGATGATCATATCATTAGTCCTGCACCAACTCCAAGAAGCCTCTCAAAGTTAGGAGCTATCTTCTCCGGTGGGCTTAGCAGTAATAGTAACCCTTCTACACCTCGTCTTAAGGTCAAAACAACCACCAGGTCCTCCTCATTCACATCTTCAACAGGTGCTACTCCTGTTAAAAAAGATACCACACCGAAACTTCGTTGCAAAACCATGCCAAATACTCCTACTTCTAAATCTTATAAACCACCAACTCATCTTTCTTCTAACCCTTCTTCTCCTAGATCCCCTTTCTCAATCTTCAAAAACTCCCTCCGTCTCTCTCGGGTAAGATCGACATCTCGTAAATCTTTTTTTATTCGATATTATAGTCTGATCTTTTGTAATTCTGATTCCGCTACTATATATATAAAAATTTATGCACATTTTTTTAGTGAATTAAATTCGAACAAATTTTTACTTGCAGAATAACTGCGGAGTGTGTATGCAAAGTGTGAAAAGTGGACAAAAAATGGCGATTTTCACATCCGAATGCTCGCATTCATTTCACTTCCCGTGCATATCGAATCACCTGAGGAACCAAAACTCCCTGTTTTGTCCTGTTTGTAACACCACTTGGAAAGATGCACTTCCGTTACTCTCCATCCACCAACCTCAACCTCAGCAGCATCAACAACCACAACCGGAAAAGAACAACGTGATCATTAAAACACCAACTTACAACGACGATGAGCCGCTTCTTTCTACCGCATCATCCATCAATTCCATTCCGGAAGTACTCGAAAACGATGACGAAATCGAAGAGTTCAAGGGCTTTTTCGTGAATCCAGTGTCCTCATCCATTTCCATCAACAATGCACAAGTTGAAACAAGATTACTCCCTGAAGTTGCTATTGTCTCGACATGTCAAACACACGAGACATACGTCGTGGTTTTAAAAATCAAAGCCCCTCCACCACGGGTCAATGGTGTTGCGCAGGCTAGGCGTGCGCCAATTGATTTAGTCTCGGTCCTTGATATTGGAGGTAGCATGACTCGAACAAAACTAGACATGATGAAAAGCGCCATGCATTTGGTTGTTTCGTCGCTCGGCTCAGCTGATCGCCTTTCCATCATAGCTTTCTCAGCTACAGCTAAGCGGCTAATGCCGCTTAAAAGAATGACATCACAAGGTCAACGATCAGCTCGTCGAGTAATTGACCGATTAGATTTGCACAACGGAAGCTGCGCTGGTGATGCGTTACGCCAAGCCACTAAAATACTCGAAGATCGACGCGAGAGAAATCCTGTTGCTAGTGTTATGTTATTATCTGATGGTCAGGATGAACAACCTCAACATGATAATAATACTAATAACCGGCCTGTTGCGAATCACGGTTCTTCAACCCGATTCGCGCATGTTGAAATTCCAGTTCAGTCAAGTGGTTATAGTCACGAGCCAGCTGAGGACGCATTCGCTAAATGCGTTGGCGGATTGTTAAGTGTGGTTGTACAAGATCTGCGCATTCAAATCTGCCTGGCTTCTGGTTCTGATCCGGCTGAAATTTGCGCGGTTTATCCTTGCAATCGTCCATTAGTCTTTAGCTCAGGTACTAAAAAGGCTAAAAAATTCGCATAACAAGTTTATTTGAAATAATTAACTGTATTAGAATATTTTTGAATTAATTTTGGTTTACGATTTGCATGATTTTGATTTTTGATCGCGATCAGGTTTGGTTCGGGTCGGAGATTTGTATGCGGAAGAAGAGAGGGAGTTGCTGTTAGAACTGAGGGTCCCGATTACAAGCAACGAGGGCCACCATGTGCTATCCGTTTGTTGTTCTTACAAGGACCCAGCGACACAAGAGATAATTTATGGTACAGATCAGCCTTTACTAGTGCCGAAGCCACAACAGTTTAGATCATCACTTCCTAAAATTCAGCGGTTAAGAAATTTTTTTGTTACTACACGGGCAATTGCGGAGTCGAGGCGATTAATTGCGCTAAACGAAATGTCTAGCGCTGTGCAGCTCTTGGCCTCGAGCCGAGAGCTGTTGGTGCAATCAGGTTGTCTAGGGGAGGAGTATGTTCGGAGATTGGAAGCCGAGTTGTTGGAGATAAGGTGGAGAAAGGAGGCCGAGGAGGAGATGATGCAACGACGACAACGTATGGTGTTGGAGGATAAAGAGGAGCCATTGACACCGGGGGCTTGGAGGGGGAGTGATCGGCTGGGAAAGGTGTCTTGTGTTAAGAAGTCTGCAAAGAGAGTTAGTGATTTGCATGGTTTTGAGAATGCAAGATTTTAAGTTTTTTTGTATTTCTTTGATCAGTAGCTTTACAAAAATGTTGTTGCTAGTACTAGTTAATCAAGGTTGGTTTGTGTAGGATAGGCTGTGTTATATTTCCTTTTCCAGGGTATTTTGCTTTTCATAATATGAGAATATATTATCCATGTAGTGTTTATTCGAATTTTACAGTTTGTTAAAAGAATATGATAATGTGACATTTCTAAAACTTTGTGGTACGAGCACAAATGTCAAACAGTAATGACATTTTTCTTAGTAGATGACTAGTAATTTTTGCAAAATATTTGGATTTAAAATCGAAAGATTGTGAAATATTTATATGATCTCTGTCCCACGACAAAATGGTTGATTTTTTGTACTTTGTTCTGCTTTTGAATGAGATTGATCAGTAGCTCTTCTGTGATCTTCTTTTATAAATGGGGTCCTGATTTAATTGCGCTTGGAGATCGGTATTTTAAAAATCGATTGATTCGGATAAGTAGTTAATTGATTATTTGAAAATTACAGATGAACTAATTCAGGTTTAAACAAATACTCAACTGATATTCAGTTGATATAAATTTGGATGTCAAAAACGAGCCCTCAGAAAATAAATTGAAAATTCAACCCAATCTGAACCGATTTCCTTTGAATTTAAAAAATAACTAGCACACGCACACCATCTCAAAATTATAGTCATCGGATTAAATCCGTATTGCAGCTTCTCTGTGACTAGCTAGCTAGTAATTCATTGCGGATTGTATACTATCCTTAACGTGAGTGATATAAAATCTCCTATAGTAAGATTTTACAAGAAAACGCCCACAGTAATGTTTAAATTTTTTATTCTGCTAAAAAATGTATGTATTATTTATTATATGTACGGTACATTTTTGGAAATCTGAAAATGGGTGCATAAAATAAAATAGCAGTCATTAAAGCACATGGTGTATGATTTGGAAGATTTGCAGCAGATCTTAATTTTGGAAGATTGTGTTTTATGTTCTGTGTCCCACAGGAGGATGCTTCAAATTTTTATTTTATTTTTTGCTAGTAAAGGCTACTTCAATTTTCTAAAAACTAAATTGATCAATTCAACACCATGCACCCAGAATTTCATAATTTCTTGGGTTTTAAAAACTAATGCCTGTTTAATCAAAAAATATATATAAATTAATGCCTGGTTTTCTTTTACTATTTTGAGTTAATATAAAGGTCTAGGTCATGACAAATGATTGTTATAACTATCTGTCCATTATAATTTATCGAGAATAGTTTTAACATTAAAAATATTTGTGAATTCAGGAATCACGTCATCTATTCGCTTTTGATTTAGCTCTTTTAAATTTTTTGCATTTTCACGAAAAATTATAACGGTCTCATTGTCAGTAAGAATCGCCTCACATGAACCGACTTTCAAAAATGAAAAATCTATGAAGCATTTATTTTATTTGCACATCAAAGGCGAGCTCTATTCAAACTGTACAACTGAAGGAGTAACAAATGAACTGTATGTAGCAAGTCCAATGCAAGATGCTATCGCTATTACTATAATTTGACACCAAAATGTATTTTTGTTGCTAAAATTGAACTTCACCTCCAATGCTAGTTGCATTTTGCATTCAAATAATTTCAAATTTGAATAATTTTTATCCCTCTCTCCTAAATTCTATTTAAAGTTCAGCACTATACATACCATTTATGGTTACTTGATGATGTGGCATGGATGCATAAATACATCCCTAGTTTCAAATTTAGAACCAAGTATGCATTTATGCATATTTGAATCCAAGTATAGAACCCCTCTGGAGTTGAAGTTTTTAGCATTTTTTTTCAAATGATAGAAATGACAGTACTTATAGCATTGCATTAGACTTGCTATTAGAGCAGTTGAGGTGAATGTGAGCTGGTTTGCTTGCTGTTTAAACTCACATCTATGATCTAAGTGTCAATGTTGTAATTGATAGAAAACAAAGATAAAGACAGTAAGAGCAGCATGTACTTGGATGGAATCATGCACAAGGGCTGGCAGGCACAGATGTAAATACTAGATATATATCATGGGATTACACCATATGCAAACAGGTTTTAATACAACTATCAAATGTATCGCATGATATATGCGAGCAAAGTTAAGATTTATTTTGACATTTCTGATATTTATTTAAAAATGACAAATTAAAATTTATTGCATGATAACTTATAAACTAATAGGTAATATTTAATTTTAAATAAATTTCATAATGAACCAGAATCAAGTCTAGAAATCAAAACCACAAGAAACAAACTAAATTGTCCCAATTTTTGCATAATAGTAAAATTTTCACCGTTCATCTCGCCGTTACCAGTTACTATGGGCTTGTGGGCCTATCGGCACTATTATCACTTTCACAAATTGGGCCTCCTACAAATACTGTAATCTATATTCAAAAAATAAGTAAATTGTTGACGGGAAAGAGAATGCATTTCGAAAAAACAAAAGAAAGAAAGGTTAATAGCATTTTCTATGAATGACAAAGCTTTTCTACTGTCAATTTTAATTTAATAAGTAAAAGTATAACACATACACACCTTTGTTCTTATAATTTTTATATTTTAATGATTATTTTTCTTCAACAAATATATAACTACAAAATCTGCTTAGTTTATGCGACAGCAATAAAGCGTCGTATATAGATATAGAGTCGTCATATATAATATATACGATGGCCTTGTGACGGAAAAGTGATCGCCGGATAAAATCTTGTCATATGTACTATATGGTTGGGAATCTCCCTCGTTTATAACTTATGCAACAGACTCTTAGTTTCCGTCGTATATAGCTTATGCGGGGAACTGTTTTTGTCTTTTATTCTTTATACGTTGGCTTATTATTCTGCGGTATATGCATTTGCAGCAGAAAAATTTGTTGTCTTAAATTCTATATTTGATAGATTTTTAGCTTACTTTTTTTCGTCGTAAAATAGTAGTAATCTTTCCGAACAGAAATGCATTTCAAGTACTAATGTCATACTTAATTTAAAAACTAAACACTCCGATCAATTTGAGTCTCTGATCATTAAAACACTTTTAAAACTTTCAATGCACAACATACTTTTGAGGGCTCCCTCACATATATAGTATAATGTTTCATTCATGTTTCAAAACTGGTATAATCGCGTTCGAGTTTGTAAAAATGGTATAGCTGAAAACTTTTTAGTTTTTCCCTATTATAAACGCCATTTACAATGGAGTTTATAGCTGGTGGCTTAATTTCCAGCATTTTTAGATATTAAATGATATAATTTGTGTTTTTTTTAATATCGTGCGAGTAGTTTTCGGTTAATTAAAAATTGAGTTGCGCTAAATGAATAAAAAAAAAATTATTCAAAGTTAACATGTTTTTGTCGTTCTTTGATACAAGCTNNNTGTTCGAGGAGGCATGTTGACGATAGTATAAAACATGTTTGCAAATTTTTAATTTCCGTTCTTTTTGTTCCGTATGCAAATAGTAATGTTCTACTTCAGAATGAGCTAAAAAAATCAGAAAACTAATATACGCAGCTATGTCATTTTCAGGCCCGAAAATGCTTGGCGAACACAAATTTTGTAAAAAGTTGTTCGATGAGGCATGTTCACGATACTATAAAACATGTTTTCAAGTGTTAAAAAGTAGATAAAGTGTTCTAGTCAGTGAAATCTAAATTTAATTCGTTTATGAAATCTAAATGCCTTATCAGTGGAAATTAATTATTTTATTCAATTAAACTACATTTTAATAAATTAAAATAAAATGTGTTAATTAAAAACAAACTACTTGTACTTTCTTGCTTTTTATTAATGAAATTGATATCTTTACATCCCTCCTTCACTCCATAAGTCTTTTGCATTTGCAACGGTTTTGTGGAGATTGGTTAGAGCAACTCCAAGAGTGGCCTAAAGGTTCAAATTTGGACCGATTTCGGTCCAAATTCACCCAACAGTGCCCTAAATCTCGGTCCAAATTTGGACCGATGGATAG
>PHNY01195535.1:23598-47949 GCA_003724115.2 Anethum foeniculum | reverse complement strand
GTAAGTATATTTAATAAAGTATAATAATAATAATAATAATAATAATAATAATAATAATAATAATAATAATAATAATAACAATTATTAATAACTAATCAGTTACCTTTCTCATATCATGGGCAACTAAAATATCTCTCTTTTCCAAAACATGTTACCTTTTCTATTTTTTCCATCTAAACATTTATTTTTCCAAAAATATCAAGGACAAATGAAATATTTCGTTTTTCAAACACGGGCAATCAAAACATCTCATTTTTCAAGGGCAAATAAAATATCTCTATTTAATAAAGTAAAATAATAATAATAATAACAATAATTATTAATAACTCATCAGTTACCTTTCTCATAACACGTGCAACTAAAATATCTATCTTTTCCAAAAATATAACGGTTAACTAAAACATCTCACCTTTCCAAAAATATTACGGGCAAGTCTATTTAATAAATTAGAATAATAATAATAGTAATAGTAGTAGTAATAATAATAATAATAATAATAATAATAATAATAATAATAATAATAATAATATAATTATTAATAACCTAACCGATTACATTTTTTCAGCTGAAATACATTATAGTTTTTTTTTTCTAACCAACCCCCTACTTTTCCCAACATGTAAAATAACAATATTATAATTATTAATAACCAATCGATTATCCGTTTCAACTAAGGCGCACTATCAATTCAAATAAATTTAACGATAAAATATTAAAATTTTTAATTTAAATTATATAATATTAAATAAAATTCGTGCATCGCATGGGTTTTAAGCATCATTTTTATCAAGTAAAAAACATCATTTTTACATTTTTTATTTTCTCTAACCAAGTTCCACGTATTTTTTCAAAAATAATATGGACAATTATATTTAATTGATTATAATAATATTATAATTATTAGTAACCAACCAATTACCTTTTTAAACTAAAATGCATTATCAATTTAATTAAAATTAAATTAAAAAGTCATATAATATTGAAAAAAAAACCCGTGCATCGCACGGGTTCTAAGCTAGTTTCTTTAATTACCGGAACTTACTTTTTACATTTTGACTTTGAGAGGAATTTTAGAAAAATACTAGGACGGTAAAATAGGTTGAGACGATATGGGAGACACTAATTTTCTTTAATTACCGGAAACTTACTTTTTACATTTTTGACTTGAAGAAGAATTTTAGAAAAATACTAAAATGATAATTTGATTTAAGGATAAACTTTAGAAGAATATAAGATAATTGAGATTTTTTCTACATTTGAAAAATAGGTTGAGACAATATGAGAAACACCAATTTCTTTAATTACCGGAAACTTACATGTCGAGACGATATGAGAGTCATCAATTTCTTTAATTTACCGGCAACTTACCTTTTATATTTTGACTTGAGGTAAAATTTCAGGAAAATACTAAGATGATAATTTGATTTAAGGAGAATTTTAGAAAAATATAAGATAATTTAGAATATTTCTATTTAATAATTCAAAAGTTTAAGTAAATTAGAAAAACAGGTTGAGACAATATGATAGGCGCCACCGAAACGCCTCCATTTTCTTCTTTGTATAAGTGTATTGAAAAATATAAGATAATTTAGAATTTTTATATTTAATAATTCAAAATTTTAAAAAAATTAGAAAAATAGGTTTAGATAATATTATGATAGGCGCCACCTAAACGCCTCCGTTTACTCTTTTGTATAAGTATATTGATTCATTGATTTTGTATAAAATTAGCAGGTCTAATTTCAAAATGTATAAACTACAGTAAAATCTCTATAAATTAATATAGCCGGGATCAGAAAATTTTATTAATTTGGAGAGGTATTAATTAATTGACAAATTAATAATTATTAATTTATAGAGAATTTTTGATATTAAAAAATATTATATTTTAATTATATAAATTTTAATGAAATAAATGCTATATCCAGAGTTCAGAATAAATTGTGAATATCATTCTTGAAAATAATATTTACGATGCAGGTGAAAATGATACAATCTTTTTGAAACTAGTTAGTCATAAAGAATACTGACATTCTTGATAATTTTTTAATAACATTCGAAAACGATACACACGAGAACATTTTGATGTGATAAGGAAGATTATGGATGAGTTTCAGAAATATTTAAACTAACATACAACAATAGAAGCATATATTACAATATTATAATACAAATATTTTTATAATTATGTATAATTATTAATTTGTGAAATTATTGAGACTATATATAGGAATTTTTTAAAAATATATTATTTTTTATTTATCAAAATTGATTAATTTATAGAGTATTAACTTACCGAGGTTTTATCGTACATTTTTTTTTTTACCAACTTTCTTAAAATCTAAATTAATCAACTGTGACAAGATATATAACACCAGAAATCTAAGGGTCAGAAAAATAAAAAAGAAAAGGAAATAAATAGCATAAACCTCTAGATACGTTCAAGAGCCACAGAGCAAGCGAGAGTATCCACCACCGCACCGGCGTAAATCTCCGGCCTAACTAACTTTTCCGGCGGCACTAATTTCAATCGGCACTGTATAATTAATACTATTATACGAGGTTAGCTTCAATTTCACACACACAGCTCTTTTAATTTCAATCATTTTCACTTGCATTATATTACTTACAGTTTAATTACGGTATGAATTTATGATCTGTAACTGATTGTTTCTGTAATTAGGTTTTAGTTTTTGAGATTTCTTCGTTTAGAGATTGTTTTTCGGTTTTATTTGATTGGAATTCGCATTTGAGTTGTTGCGATTGTAGCGATTGGGAGATTACTAATACGTGCTCGTTGAGTGTTATTGTTAGGTGATCTGTTAGTTTTTTCTTAATTTCTGATTCGGAATGCTAGAATTTCGCACTCTTTGTATGTGTGTGAATTTTGTTAGAAGTGTAATTTGAATATAATATTGTGACCTAAATTTGAGTTTGCTCTCGGAGTTTGCCTTGGTAGCGTAATGTGTTGGTAGTCTAATGTTGATAATAACTTGTTTTTTTTTTTTTTTTAAGTTGTAGTTTCTTTTTGTTGAGTTAGGTTACGTTTTTTTCACTAGGTTTATTGTGAACTGTTTTTTTATCACTGGTTTAAGTTTTCTTATCTTTTACTAAATGCAGATTTCATAGGCTACTTCCAGGATGCATTATCTTTGACCTACGTGTTTGTTCGAGGGGAGTGGAAGGAGTATCATAATGTGGACCAACGTTTTCAGAATTGTTAGTTATATTCCTCTGTGAAATATCTTTTTTTCGAATTATATTTGGTTTTAATAGTATAACTGATTGCATACATTTGCTTAATTTGTGTTTGCTTTCTCGTGTCCCTTGATACTATATGTTCATTTCAATACTATATTAGACACAGTTATTTGGATCTTAATGGAGTAATTGAAATCTAGTAATTTTGTTTGCCAATTTTATCCCTGACAATGGTGTGGCACGTCCTACCAATAATTGGTACAACATTTCATTTATGCAGTAGCTACAAGTCAGAAATTGTTGAAGGACTTTTAACTTGTCCTGTTAAAGAGTCTTGGATGGAATGGTTGGTTATGCACATGGATGCCTTTTAAAATGAGCTAAACATTCTGTGGATACACATATTGTATGTGCTTGATAGCTATTATGTGCCGTAAGCATTTCTAACTCTCAAATCTAGAGTAAAAAATTGACCTTAGGGAGGTTTAGTATCTTTACGATCTTATAATCTAAGTATGGATAAGTTAAGCTTGCCAAGTATGACCAAGAGATGTCTTGTATTGTTTGGGGATAATTAAGACACTTTGGAATAAATATAAATGTTTGAGGTTTGAATAGAAAAAGTTATATAAGTTTTGCATTTCAGGGCTTTTATTGGGAATCGAAACTAAATTTATATTTGCTAAATATAATACCAAAGATTAACCTTACTTCTGTAAACTCAGAAAAATGATTAGTTATTTACTATAGATAATAGGAACTTGAATTTTATCATACAAGTTCACTATCATAGTTTCTAATTGAGTAAATATAAACATGCAATTAAAATATTATCCATAGCCATAGTAAATTTTTATGAATAATAGTGTCTCAAGTCATAGTTAATATACGGGAATATATGTGGAATCGGGAGAGAGAATGTGTGATTCTGAAAATAACCGAGAGAAAAGATTAGAGTACTAGATTCGAGAAATAGATAAGATGGAATAGATAAATGACTGCACATAAGTTAGACGAATGTGATGAGATCTAGAATTTAGAGAAATGGATGGAATCAAGCGAGTTTCTCAGAGAGGACAACTATTGTAGCTTCTAGAGAGAAACAGATGCCAAAACTACTCCAATCTATTTATAAACATGATGAAATTAAGACGGACCTCCAGGCAACTAGTAGGTACATTTAAGTAACATAATTGTCTAACCATTAATTTACTACCTCATACTCTGCACTAGCACGTAAAAATGGTTTATAATGTCTATTTAGTCCCTTTACTGAGCTTCTCTACCCCTGGAATGTTCCAAGCTCTCTTGAATTTCTAGAATCGGTGACCTCCTGTATAAAACATCGTAATTTTGAACTTTTACTGATAAAAAATATCATTGTTGCTCACAGACTTGAAAAACTTGGGCAAAACTGACCATACTGGAAGCTTGTTAAGATAAGTAAGAATTGTGAAGTAATAGATTAATTTCTACATTACCATCTTTATACCCGTGCAATGCATGGATGCTGTTCAATAAGTATTTGTTTTTGATATTTTTAATTTTTTCTTAAAAATTCATTCTAATTTAATTTAAATTGTACTAATTTTGATTAATTATTTTAAACATATATTTATTATAATTTATATTTATTATTTCAGTTTATGTTCTATTTTTATTATGATACTATGTCTTATTTTATATCTTTTTAAATCATTAAATTTGTTGGAGATTATTTAATTATTTATTCAGTATTTTTTGAAATTTGAATTTGGTAAATTTTATTAAAAAGTGCTGGAGGGTTCAATTCAACGGAGTAGGTGTGCATATTGAAATAAAATTGTGTACAATCTCTATGATCCTAATACGAGTTACATAAATGTATGTACTTAAATGTGTTGCTAGCATTAAAATTTGGGCAAGTAGGTGAAAGATCTTACTGTATCCAAGAAATTGTAGTCTATGGTGTGACATAATAATAGTACCCGACTAAGACACACATATAATTATTTTCTTGTCGTTACTATCATCCTATAGACTATAAACATGCTCTTGATTTGCCTTTGATCTGAATGTCTCTGCAGGGAGGTCTACAGCAGGTATCATGGTTCCAGTTTCTTCCTCATGAATCTGGTCTCAAGTCCTTGCCTGATCGAAGGTCTGCTTTTGTAATTGGGTAATTGTTAATTTTGATTTTGGTCAAGTTACTTGACACGGAACATTATCTACATTTTGATATGATAGTTTAAAAGCGGACCAAAAAGATGCTGCTACGCTAGTGGTTCTGTCGTCCCATCAACAGTTGCAGAAGGAAGGATTTCTTAGTGCTTGGACTAATTGTTTTGTTGGACCTTGGGACCCTTCTCAGGGTATACATAACCCTGGTAAGGATTCTTAGAAATTTGATTGCAGGGTCCTCCTCCACTAATATTTTTTTATTTTTTTTTTGTACTTATATTTTTGAATATACTTTATGGCAATAAGCTATCCAGTCTCTTACTTTTGCTTACAACATTAACATATACAGATGAAAAGCTGAAGCTTTGGCTTTTTCTCCCGGGACGTCACTCAACGGTTGTTGAGAAGGCTCAAGCTGCTGTTTCTAGATTAAGAGGTAGAAATACTTTTTTATATTACTAGTGAATCGATTGCTGGAATGTTAAATGTCATGTTGGTATTGGTTGTGTTGAAGCTCTAATTGTTAGTATCTTTTTTGTTTATAAAATTCTTGTACTCTAGTTGTCTATGCAGTATTCTTTGATTATTTACTTGGATTATCTATTTGTCGTTACTGTTGATAGTTCTGGCATCTGGACTTTGGTTGGCTCCTGGGGACTCTGAAGAGGTTTCGATTGCGCTGTCTCAAGCTTTAAGGAACTGTATTGAAAGGTTGTGATTTTAGTCTTTATGAATTTATCTTATCGGAGAACTTCGATGGGTTCTAAGCTGACATTTACCTTTTCATCTAAGTTGACATTTACTTTTTCATCTAAGTTGACATTTACTTTTTCATAAATGACAGAGCACTTGCAGGCCTTTCGTATGTGAGATTCGGGGATGTGTTTTCAAAATATCATCCCTTTTCACAGAGTGAAGAACTATTCAGGTTTAACTTATAGTATGTTATGCTAGATTGCTATTGCATTGTGAAGTTGGGCATGTATATATAAATTTTGTTTTTGTTTTTATTAGGAAAAGTCATATAAGTAAATTGGCGAGAGAAAAAACAAAGTTGTTTTGCCAAAAGTAAATATTAGCATGAAAACAAAAGCTCAATATTGTACAAGCCCCTATTTTTTTCGAAATTTGAATTTGTGTATCTAAACTGTAGTCCTTTGATGCAAAACAAGGAATTAAAATATTATCTTGTATTCTATGTTTTAATTCGAAAGGAAAGTTAAAATGCAGTTTATTTTGAACTTCATGTATATCTGATAAATTAATGATTAGGTTGCAGCAGTAGAATAATAAATGGATATATTTCCCGTTTTTTTTTCTTACAGTATGGAAAGGCATTCATTATTTTGATAAGTTTCCTTATTGTAAGGATTTTAGCCCTTGGTTAAATTTAGAGTTTTACTTCTATATAGGAGATGTAATTATTATTTTTAGGAGGCTTAGATTATTGAAATTGAGATTGTTTTTTTGTCATGTGTTTTGTTTCAAACAAATTCTTCTTTTATATGGTTGAGAATCTTAGAGGGTAATTTTTTTTTTAGTGGAATACCTTAGGGCTAGTGGTTTTTCTTCGATTAATCCACAAACTTGTCTTTTAATTGGTTTTATTCCATTTTTCCTCTTGTTTTTTCCATTCTTGTACTACGTCATCACTCATTATTGACGACACCAAGAAAATATAGCTTATCCTGTAAGTACACTGTGTAGAGGCTCAAAAGATCTGAATTTTTTTTACTGTCAAGCGACCAATGGTCCTTTAGTGCGTGCTGAATTCCCACGACCCTAGGTAAGAAGCACTGTTATAGGTGCTTCCTAAACCTGAAAGCTTGTATACTGATGCAGAGACAATGCCTTAGTGACATTAGAATAACTGGCAACTTTCTCTCAGTTGGGTTGCTCCTGAAGTGATGATTTGAAAGAAATATCCGCTGTAGTGTAAAGATGAAAGATGTGCAAGTTCACACAATCACGAAGAAGTCATAGAGTAGAAAGTACTAGTTTATGTTTCGTGAGGACTGCTTTAGGTAAGTATTGGAGAACTAAACTATAACACTTCGGTTATGAACACCGATTGGGAAACTTGGTTAATTTATTTAGTTATAATGAATAAGAAAGTACATCTGTAACCAACAGCAGTCTATGAAATTACAGCCAGTTGGTTCCGAAATTGAGTTGGTGGGCTAGGATAAGTAGGCGCTTGATAGACCCCATTATGCGAAAAGAGGTAAAATGTCTACGCCACTGACCAACAGTCACTCTTGTGTAAGTAGTAAAATGTGTTCTTAAAACTCCTATCTGAAATTCTCTTCTATATTAAAACACGATTTAAACAGAATGTACTAACTCTGTTTTTTAGAGTTATCAATCGCAATTTGTTTGCCCAAAACCTTTATCTTGGTCTGTGACTGTTGAAGTTTTGGCTATACTTTATACAAATGATTCTTTTAAAAACTTTTTTTTTTTTGGGTTGTGTGGTTAAACCGGTTATTCTTTTTTAAGTTGTAGCCGTTTCAGGAGCAGGGTGATGTTATTGATATTCTGTTTTACTGGTTTCATGATTAATGCTTTTGCAGGAGGGGACAACTTGTGGTTGAGTTCGTTTTTGCTGCCAGTGAAGAGGCAGTCTTTGTGCATGTTGTAGTATCTGCCAAGTCAGTGTAGCTCACATTTGATATTGTTTTGGATTCCATTGTCATGTTTAGTGGATCAATTCTCATAATTACTCTCATCTTCAGGCATATTAGGACCATCACAAGTGGAGATATGGAAACAATATTAGAACGTTCTTCTAGCTTGTCTCGTAATGGGCTTCCAGGTGCTAATTACTTTGTGCTGTTCAATCTTGTAGTAGAGAAAATTGTGCTAAAATTTATATTTTGCTAGCTGCAAACATCTTATATGTTTGGCCTATACCTTCGGATATTGTATGTAATTAGAATGTTTCTTTCAACTCTGTGATTTTATGCTGACTGAAGAAAGATATATTATTGCTTAATGTGTGATACTCTTCTCTTGCCTGTTGGATTTTTTCAAGAAGAATTGATATTTGAAGAGTGATATTTTGAAGGGGAAGATTCTATGTTAACCTTAAGGACAACTAAAGTAATATGTATCAAACTTGACAGTAGCGTAACTAAGTTCGCAATCCCCAAGTCATAATAAAGTATCTCAATACTTGTAATGAAATTGAAAGGACAAGTATGATCTCAAATGTAAAATCAGTCATAGTACTCGTGTACCCCCAAGAAAGCATTTTCATCATTATTTTTTTTACAAAATGATGATACCCCTACCTCTAGAAAGCATCATAAACATATTTTCTCACAAAATGTTGCAACTTTGTTCAAATCAATTATACAGGTCCGTCTTCCAGATAGCCATAGAACAAGCTGACCAGGTGAAAAGAAAAAACAAACGAGCATTTTCCTTACTTGCATTTGCATGCATACTTAAATTGGAAGATAAAGTCTTAACTTTCAAATAATAGTTTTGGTAAACTGCCATTACCAGTCAAGATGTATTTTACTTGGACATTTAATCTTTGTTTTTTAATTATCAAGTAGATTAATGTGAAAAATCTGAGTTGGGCATCAATATTACGGCATTTCCCTGCGAACAATTTGAAACAAACCTAGTTCTTTCTGGTCAAAGAATATTTTTCTAGTGGCGTCAGCTGATCAGCTCTGTTCGTGTTGATTGGAGGTCTGTTATTATGGTGGGCGTTACGTACGCCTTGGGCTGATGTCCATATTGGATCTAGGATATTAGGAAGGCGACTTGTTTTGCAAGTTTAGAACACTTCCTCTTTATAGATGTTATATAAACATTGTTATTGACCACAAGTGGTGCTAAGGGGAGTCGGGAAATCATTGTTATCGTGGGTGTACTGCACTGTGTATTTCATTCGTTTATACTATTATTATTTTAGTCCATTGGTAAATGCATGATAGCTATCATTTCAGGCACATGCGTGGCATATGATTGGCATATATTTATTAAGAAAATTGATTCCACAACAATGCTAACTGTGAAAAAAAAAAGATTGTCAAATCTTGTGTTAAAAGAACTGATATGATTTCATAACCTGATCAAGCATGGAGGCTTCATGTTGTGCTGTTAGTTGCCGACATAATTTTGTAGAAAGGCTGAAATAACACACTTTGATGGAAATTTTGCTTACATGTTAGATTAACAACTAATCTTCAAGTGGATGTCTACAAGTCGATACATACGACGTTCTAAAGCTTTTCTAGTCTAGGTGCCAGTACTTGGTAATTCAGGATTACTTTAAATTTTCAATCAATTTGATATGTATATTTAAAATATTGATGTTGTATTGCAAAAATTTCAAAAATATTTGTTAGATAAATTTTTTAAACCTGTAAAATTTTGGTTTCTTTTGTTTTGTCGTATTAGCTTTTTCTATGTTTGCATCACATTCCTTGTTCAGTTTTCATGGCTTTAGTGTTGGTCCTCCAGCTGTCTTGTAGTTGAATTTTGCAATCTCAACCTTTAATGTTTTAATGAATTGTGGTGTAAGGATTTTGAGCACTCACCTCACTAATTCCTATATTTAACGAATACACTGTTCTTCCCTGCTTTTTGGGCTTTTGTAGTTCTAATATTTTCTTCCTGCAGTTATTGTCTCACCTCACGGGATGCATGGAAAATTAACTGGATGCTGTCCAGGTGATCTTGTGCAACAAGTTTATACAAGGTTAGACAAGTTTCTGACTTGTGCTTCTTTTGTACCAGCCTTTAGTCATTCTCTTATGCACAAAATGAATGTAGTAGAAGCAATTTGACGGCCTTATTTAGTTTTTTCTTGTTTCTCTTGTATTGGTCTTTACAGTTCTGGCAAGTTAAAGTCTTCAAATGGGATAATAGGTCTTCTTAGCTCAGTTTCGCAAGGTTCTAGTTGCAAATTGAGAGGGCAAAGTTGCTATCTTGAAGTTACCATTGGCTGTTCGAGTGCCGAAAATGACAAGATGCTGCAAGCAAACTTAGATAAGAATATATCTGGGCAGAACATTTCTGAATCTTCTGCAGTGACAAGAGAGGCTCAAAAAGGTTCAGCACGTCATATGCCAGTTTGTGAAAAAACGTTCATCTATCCTGCTGAAGCGGTGCTAGTCCCGGTTGTGCAAACATCATTTGCTAGATCCTCTCTGAAAAGGTGAAACCAGTGACTTCAAGTGCCAGTTAAAATTTTGCATTTAGTAGGCATTTGAAAGGTAGGATTGACGTTAAGGCCCCAAAGGAGTTCCCTGCTATTATTAGGACTGTGAGTATTCAGGTGCATGACACAAAGTTAAGCCTAAATGGGTGTGTGAATGGATTCAGGTCAACTAGGAAAACATATTCACAAAAACATCATGTGCAGCTTCAATTGTTCCATAGGTGGGAGCCAATGATGATGTTGGACTTCTGTCTCTGTGACCCGTTGAACGTTATACCAAGTCCCTTCTTGTTTTTCTTGGTCAATGTTAGCACCTGGGTTGTGTGCTGAAGAAACTTGTACTAATGACAAATTCGGAAAATAGTCTGCAAGTGATCTGTCTGCATTATATTGTATTTAAATATTTTTTTAGACTAAACTAATATTAACTTTTGTATTTTCAGATTTTGGCTACAAAATTGGATGGGCCCATCATTATCTGGTTCATCTTTCCTGGTCTGGTCTGTGGTCTTCATCACCCTTTTTATTGCAAGTAAAACCTCTAATGTGTTTTATCTCACTCTAGTTTCAATTCCTGCAGTCATGACATTGTTGAGAATATGGATGGGTCTTGGATGGGATCTAGTGGAATTTACTCTCGAAGTTATCGTAGTAGTAGCAACAGTAATAGTAGTAGCAGCAGCAGTACATCCAGTGATAGTGATTACAAGATGAACACAGGAGCTGGAGACCTTGAGGCAGATGCTGATTCTTTAACATGTGGGCAGTCTGGCTTGTCTTCTGCTGATCAAAGTAACAATGATAGCCGCAGATTGGTATGTCTTTTCCATCTACAAATTGGCATTTGAATAGTTATAGTCTGTTCTTATGTATATGGGATCATGGATGAGCAGTAAACAGAGTATGCACACAAGTATGGGATATGTTTGAAGTTTGAATGGGATAACTTTATTTTTATAAGTATTTTACTTTAGTATAATGTTATAAACTTATAATAGCTGGTATAAACACACAAACACACACACACACACACACACACACACACACACACCTTTTGTAGGTCAGGGATACGAACCATATGTTCCCATTTATGTGTAATGAAGGGTAATATATTCATATCTATTCTTATGGTAGTATTAGTTCTGAGTTCTGACTATGACTTGGAAATTATAGTTAACATTGAATTAATTATGCACTTCTTCAGTCATTTGATGCATTCTTTGTACCTGTTAAATTATCTGTGCTTCTTCATCTAAGTAGTCAGCATGAAGTTTGCGTGGCTTTACCAAATCATATACAACGGTAACAAGCTTCGAAGATGTCACCGTTTATGTATGGTTACCGTGGTTTAGTTCTTGTTTAGTAGATTGTTAGTCTTTACTCTTTATTTCATTCTGTAAGGCCGACATCAATGTGTTATGACAAGATACATATGCAGGGAAACAAGAGAACTCGAGCAGGAATGACAGACTCGTTTAGTCAGGCGGGAGCACTAAGCAATGTTGGCATGCAAGGAGGATCTAATGAAGTAAATGCTTCAGTGAGCAGTGTAGCAAAAGAACATCTGGGATGGGATTGGGATGATGATGACAGGGGTGTGGGAATGGATATTCAATCACTTTTATCTGAATTTGGAGATTTTGGTGATTTCTTCGAAAATGATAATTTGCCGTTTGGAGAGGTAATTTTTCATTTCACTTTCTTTTTTCCTGGACTGAATTGAATGCAATCTTGCATCTTTTGTAATCATATGTTTTATATTATATTACTATAGCACATTATACCCTTCTCGTCGGGGATTAGTTTTAATATGTTTGCACATTGTTCACATTTTCAATACCTGTATTTTTTCTTGAAAAAAAATCTGGCTTCATTATTGGTTTCCATATATACTTAAAACTCAGTATATTGTCTCCTTCAGTATTGGTTCTCATATGTTGGCTGGCTAACATGCTATCTGATTGGTCTACATGTATAATCATATTTGTATGATTCAGTGCATCAAGATCGGGCACCATTTCTTTGTGTTCAATTATTGTTTTTAAGAATGAAGAAACTAATATTTCATGTTGTGGTATAGCCACCAGGAACTACGGATTCACAGGATCTTGTGGTTGCTACACCAGATGGTGGAGATATTGCTAGCAACAGCCCATACACTGGGATGTTGGATGTTCAAGAGCAAATGAGTTTGCCTGTAGAATTTTCATCATTTGAGAGCTTCAATCCACCCCCGCCTGTCATAGAGGAGTCGGTAAGCAAAAGTCAATTAATCTCCAATGATGCTCAATCTTCTGATCAGATGGACTACACTCCAGCATCTTCTATGGGTGAGTTTAATCATTTAATAAAAGCTGAAGCATTGATGACATTTGCACCTGAATATGGGGCTGTTGAGACACTCAGAAGTGACATTTCGTCATCAATTTTTGCGAGTCCTTACATTCCAAAATCAAGAAAAGCCAACAGTGAGACTTCAACCTCAAACAATTATGTATATTCTGCTACACCACCTTCTCCTTTCTTAGTTGGATCTGATGAGAAGGCTGGTATGTCTTTAAATGTGAAAGGTGTTTCTGGTAGACATGATCCTTCCTACACAAAAAAATATTACACTCATGTTGAAAGTGCAAAAGAGCAGTATGATAAAAGATTATTGGATTGTAGCAGTAGCATCACATCACGTGAGTATGTGCCACCATCTACATTCCCTGACTTCAAGTCTACAACCTCTATCATCCCTGTCGAGAATAAGGTCACTGAAAGCACAGCAGCATCTGACAGTTACCTCTTATCCACAAAAACAGTTCTTGCGAGCGAAGTAGAATGCATCATGTTCCAGGCTTATATGTGCAAAATGCGGCACACACTTTTATCTTCCAGCAGCTTTCAGTCGGCTGGATTTAATAGGTTATCTGGGAGTTCTGTTCTGGATCGCTTGCATAATGACCAAAGCATCTTGTTGGATAACATTTCTGGAAAATATGAGGTGAAGAAGAAAGAAACTATACCGGTTAGAATAGCTGGTGGTATAGATAGAGGTATGCTAGAGGGCCCCCTAAATGCAGCTGTTGGTGTTTGGCGATCTGTTGGAGTTTCTAAAGGTTCAAAACCCACTGCACCCAGTATGGAGGTTTCCGCAGGTTTGCCACATAACTCATACAATGATGAGAGCTTGCTTTCGTATGCGCAGAAGCAACCGCTTCAGGAGCTTCTTAATGCCATTTCACTACTTGTCCAGCAAGCTACTTCATTTGTTGACGTGGCCCTAGATTCTGATTGCAATGATGGCCCTTATGGTTGGCTTGCGTTACAAGAGCAGTGGAGACGTGGTTTCTCCTGTGGACCATCTATGGTGCATGCAGGCTGTGGAGGGGTTTTGGCATCTTCACATTCACTTGACATTGCAGGTGTGGAGCTTGTAGATCCACTTGCAGCTGATGTAAGCTTTTTAAATTCTGTTTGATGCTTCCTCGTCGCTTTCACACTGAGATACTAAGAAAAGTGATCTATTTTATATTGAATAAGTACTCTGCATTTTACTTTTTGCCTGATTCTATTTGCTCATTCTCTTTCCCACTGTAGCTATGTGTGTGAGTGCTCACTTAACGTTTTGTCTATCTCTGTTTTGACTGTGGTCCTAATCCTATCATCAAGCTGCCTTTTTTAGGCCTATCTCTCATTATTAATATTGTTCTTTCTTCCCACTCATAAAGATAGTCTTAACTGCATATATGCGACTTGAATTTATACCTCCAGCTGTACCAATGCTGAGAACTATAGTAACTAGGCCTTTTGGGGTTTTGATTCTCGCATGTGAAAACTCTCCTGGGGAGCAAAGAGTTTGAACACGGATTGGAAACACACATTGACAGTCATATGCTATGCTCTCGATCATCTCCATTAATGATATTACATGTTTGGTCACTATGTAGGAACTAGGTAGCTACTTCTGGCATTTCTTTGTTTGTACACACCCAGATATTTCCTTATATTAGTATATTACATCATTATTGTTTAAAGGAAGTGGGTGAGGATTTCTATTATATATTATTATGTGTATTTGAGGCGATAGTACACACATGTTGCTTGAGGAAGCAACTCTCGTTGTTCTTAGTAAGTGATATTGAAAATTTTAGAACATTGTCAGTTTAACACTAAAATTATAAGTCAGAGCATTTGATAACATCCGTTTAAGAATTTTGATATGTCCAAATTACCTTGTGGCTCATTTTTTAGAAAATAATTTGGGATGTTCGTAATGTAGACGATAACAATTGCAAATCAAACTATGATTCTTATGCAGATATGTGTGAAATTTCAGGTTCAGGCGTCATCTGCTATTACTTTGATCCAGTCTGACATTAAAACAGCACTAAAATCTGCCTTTGGCACTTCTGACGGTCCTTTGCTTGTAACTGATTGGTGTTGTGGCCGCAGTCAGTCTAGTGATACTGGAGCTTTAGGCGATGCTTTCTCAGCTGAATCGTCTGCAAGTGTAAGCGAATGCAGGGATTCTGCTAGTAATATTACACTTTCTGGTGTTGAACCAGTAAGCCCATTGCAGTCTGCTGGTGCATCATCTCTCAAAGGTAATGTTATTCTTGTATTATTACTTAGTTCTACATGGTCAGTGTTTTCTTGGCTATTGACACTGTCTAGTGGAACAGATTGTTCTAAGGTTGATGAAACAAGTGAAAGAAGATCAAACCAAGATACCAGTATATCCGAGTCAGAGCAGCAACTTGGTTCAAGGCTGGGGCCAACATTGCTTGTCCTTCCATTTCCTGCTATACTCGTTGGGTATGGATGTCTTTTTAATTTATTTACTGGGTAAAATTGAAGTTCTGTCATTATATACAATATGTTATGAGATAAGGGCATATAGTAAACCTGATCTATCTTCTGTAATATAAGATCATTGAACTCGGTAATAAAAGATATGAAATTAAATATAAAATGACATGCATACAGTGTAATCTATCTTGGAATCAGATTAGTTTTATATCCAACTATGAGTTGAAACTTCTTGAAGAATTCACCTAGAAATTTGGTGCATATAAATAGATATAACAGGCTTAAGTTGCATGTAGCACAATGACTCCCTCTGAATCACCTGAATTTTCGAAAAGTGATGGAAGTGTTTTTGAAGGTGCGATATACTAAGAAGCTAGGTAAGGCTTTGTCGCCTCCATGAACCAGGCGAGGTGATTGCTTTGCCACTTACCCTTGATTAGGCTAGATGTCGGTGTTTTTTTTTGGTTTCAGCTTTGTCAAAAAAAAAAAAAAGAAAAGCAAATCTTGTTATGTCCAGTACCTAAAAAACGAAAATTTTGCAGGCAAAACGGAAAAAATCCATCAATTAAAAGAGTGCAAATGATTTTACAATCCATTTGTTGCCTTCTCAAAGTTCAATACTTAAAGATTAACATGTTTTCTTCTCTCTTATTCTATCTTCTTACTTTATACTCTCCTAATCATTTTTCTTCTTTACCATCTTGGTCATATTTTCTTCTTCTATATCTTTATCCTACTTTTTTATATCTTTCTTATGGGCGTTAAATGTTATCCCCTATTTATTTTTTTCTCTAAAACTTTTTGATATTTCTTTTCTAAAAATAACTATTTGATCTACAATTTTTATTTATTAATGTTTATCTGCATATGAAATATCTTCCCCTCATTAAATTTTTTTATTACTGTTATTACTCCTGCCATATTGATGTTATTTGTGGTAGAAATGTAGCTACATATGTTCTTAATTGATATATATATATATATATATATATATATGTATGTATATATATATATATATATATGGGAAAACAATTTACAAAGCACAGAATAAAACAGTTCTCTACTAGTGCACCTTAAGATTATGTATTACATTAGTTTTTTCAATAATCCAACTGCAGTGATGCAAAATTCTTGCCGAAATAAAACTGTACAGTTTTTTTTTTTAAATTTATTTTGAAATTGTGGAATATCACTTTTATAGAAATTTTATTTTATTTTTTATATTTTCAACTTCATTGATCTATATATAATGTAGTGATAAACTTATCTATAAATGAAATTTTTTGGTAACCGAAATGCATATCTTCAATAAGGCAATTGCCTCACCTCTCGTCTTTGAATTAATTGTTAGAAGACCCTTGTAGTCTCGCCTTTCCATTTTTGCCTCAAGAACGGTAGGTGAAATTGATTGTTAAACTGTTCAGAATGTCCTGTCAGTAGCTTTAAAGTTGATATAAACATTCTAAAGTTTCTTAACTCCACTATTTATGGGGTTTTTTTTTTTGTTTCAAGATGTGCTCTTGTGGTGTCTTAGAATAGTTGCCTACTCGAATGTGGTTTTGTTAGAAGGATGTCTTACCAACGAATTTTCAGCCGATTTTACTTTACTAGTTAGTTATCATTCCCCCCCCACCCCCGCGCCCCGCAAGGTGGTCGATACTTTATCTGCGAACTACTGTTCTTGCACTGAACTTACAAACCTACAGGTAAAACACTCTTGTTGATTTGGGTATCAAAAAATATGGGTCTACCACCATGATAGATGAAATTTCCTAGCTAACAGTACATTCTGCAGCCAGTTTAAGCTACTTTGCCTCGCACTATATTGTACCCACTTTGCTCTATCTTCTGCCTTTTACCCTTTCATTGTCATTTACCTTGCATTATGCTATTTAAATAGATCTTATTACCAGTTTAGGTGTCATTACAATTATAATAGTCACCATGAAGGTACTATCTTACTTCTTGAACCTTATAGCTCCATAGCAAACTCCGCCACCATCAGTAATTGAACAAAGTGTTCACACTTTTTTTTAATGAATGTAACTGTTTATTATTAAGAAGAAAGAAAATCATATTTCATATCTGGCTTCCTTGGGGTAAGGGTTTTGGTGCCAATTTTTTATTGTGCAAATATATGTTAAAGCATCCTTACCATCCTACTGCAATTTTTAGTGACACTATTGGTAAATTAAGCAGTTCTACATTCTGGTTACAAATAAGTAGCTTTAAATTTCTTTTTATTTTGTCCGGAATAATTTGATTATACCCTGTTATGCTGCAGGTATCAGGATGATTGGCTCAAGACAGCACCGAACTCTCTACAATTCTGGGAAAAGGCACCCCTTGAACCTTACGCAATGCAAAAACACGTGAGATCTCAAATCCAACTTGATGCAATTTACTCTTAAAGCGGCCTGCTATTGTGTTTTAATGCTACTGCACAATATATTTTCCTGTTCTCTTTCTGTAAATCAGTAATTATTTGCTCCTGTCTGAATTCGTGATTGCTTAATTTTGCAGATGGCATATTGTGTTGTATGTCCAGACATTGATCCCCTTGCTACTGCTGCTGCTGATTTTTTCCAACAACTTGGAACGGGTGAGCTTCATTTGAATGTGATATTAGTGATAATATCAAGCGGCCTGGGAATTTTAAAACAAGAGGACTATTAAAGTATTTTGAATGCTGCTACAGATAGAAAAAAGACCTTTTCCTGCAAATCATATCTTTTTAGTAGTTTGGGGATTTTTCTTTAGATATCTTTTTTGTACATGATTACTTAATTTCTTCTTAAAGGAAATAACAAAACTTGGGTAGTTTGTTTTTTGCTAAGATTCGATGTCTCGATATGTCTAATTTGGTTTATCCATTTTAGCTTTTGTGAGTCAAAATTTTCTCTAACTCAAATCTAAATTTGGAAAATGTACTGGGGTAGATTTTCTGATTAGTAGTAATGTATGAGTGCATATCGTATGCATACAACTGTATTTATTTGAAAATTAAATTGTAAACAAATCGACATTTGCCTGTCAAAATAGTTCATCTCATTTGATACGGAGTAAGTAGTAAATAACGAATCCAGTTGTCTTCTTGAAGGTGCATGACAAAAAATGTTCACTGGAGCATGAATAT
The DNA here is from genome assembly GCA_003724115.2 of Anethum foeniculum. Taxonomy (NCBI): domain Eukaryota; kingdom Viridiplantae; phylum Streptophyta; class Magnoliopsida; order Apiales; family Apiaceae; genus Anethum; species Anethum foeniculum. Next base: position 29,476 of record PHNY01195535.1, on the reverse strand, counting down.
TTTACAAGTATCACAACATTTTACATATAATATTGGAACATACGACTGTAAAAAGCTAGTTATCATTACTTCGAGGTGGCCATTGGAAGAAAAGGAAGATATGGAAAAGTAACTAACACTCTGTTTGCCTGGGATCAGTCAGCATGGTGAAATATTTAATAAATAACTCATGTACTTTAAGGCTCTTTATGGAAATAAAACATTATTATACACATCTTTGTTCTTTGACAAATTTGGGGGGAGAGTAGGGGTAAATGGATGCATTGGGCTGTGACTGGGTCGTCGCTCTTTCTTGGTATAGCTACAACCCTACAAGATTCTCTTCAATTGTAATTGTATAGGGTAATTCAGTGTCTCTGATCTTGTCTGTATGTACATCTGAATGGATCTGATACAGTATTTAAGATAGTCATAGATTCTTTCTTGTTACAACAGTAAATGTTCTATGCATGCTTGTTGTGTACCATATTCTTTTTGTGCTATTTTTTGTGTGTGCATATATCTGTTCTCTTGAAGAATGTCTGTGGATCGTTCCTTCAGCTTTATCTTTTGTCGTTTTTCAGTGTATGAGACTTGTAAATTGGGAACTCATTCACCTCAAAGTTTGGGAAACCATATGGAGGTAGACTCAAGGAAATTGTCATCGTCTGGTTTTGTACTTCTTGACTGTCCTCAATCAATGAAGATAGAAAGTAATACTTCATCGCTTGTGGGATCCATCAGTGATTACTTCTTATCTTTGTCTAGTGGTTGGGATGTAACAAGTTATCTAAAGTCCCTTTCAAATGCACTTAAAACTTTGAGTTATGGTGCTTGCTTGACCACAAATGCCAAAGAAGGAATCAATGGGCCTTGTATGGTATGTATCTTTTGCAGCATTGTTAACTTAGTTTCAATTTTATTAATTATTAGATTTGCTCATTGACCCCATAGTTTGTTTTATGAATTTACCTGTTGTTTCTCTTGCTGTTGTTCTTTTGACCAATCTTCGTTGAGTTTAGATCTATTTTTCTGATCCTGTCATGTTAGGTCTACTTATTGGTGCCTATTTTTTCTTCATGCTTTTTTTGTAGAGTTAAGCTTGTGTCTAAACCACAATTAGTTACAAACAAAAGCGGGTTAGTGAAATGATCTGATAGTACTGTTCTCATCTTTCATGGAGATCAAATCAGATTTGTTCTGGTCTCTATACCTGCACAGAAGCAATCTTCTGTTCACCTACTGTCATGGATTTGTTTCAAAGTGCCTCTATATTGCATGCATGTATCCTTCTCACAGACCTAAATGCAAGACCTTACATGATTTCAGACGATAATTCCTGTTGTCACTACTTATTTATTTGTGGTATTAATGTCCGCCCGCCCTCTCTTCCTCTTCCAGGGTTTGAGGGTGCCAAACTCTCCAAGCAAACCTTTCCGTTTTTATTTAAGCTCAAAAGATACTATTTCTTGTTGCTACTTATTTATTTGTGGTATAAATGTCTATATGTATAGATCTTTAGTGTTGTGATTGTTCCATCATGCTTTAAATTTATTCCATGATTTTATTATTAATATCCAAGTTTATTAACAGATTTTTTCCATTTGTAAGCTGAAAACTAATTACCAGCCTGTTTCCTTCTTATCTTAAAATATTTCGAGCATGCCTACATATCTTTTTGCATATATATTTATCTAACATTTCATACAATTTCGTTTATGGAATCAGGTAATCTATGTGGTGTGCCCCTTCCCTGAGCCTGTTGCAGTTCTGAAAACAGTCATTGAGGCTTCAGCTGCAATTGGGTCAGTTTTTCTTTCATCAGACAAGGAAAGGAGAAATGTTATACACAATCATGTCGGCAAGGCACTAAGCTGCCTAACTGCTGTTGATGAAACATCGATATCGAATGTCGTTACTCTCTCAGGGTTTAGCATTCCGAAGTTGGTGTTGCAGGTTGTAACTGTTGATGCTATATTTAGGGTTACAACTCCCACTCTAAATGAGCTTCTCCTTCTCAAGGAGATAGCTTTTACTGTTTACAATAAAGCTAGAAGAGTTTCACGAGGTTCCTCTACTGATGTGATTCCATCATCCACGATATCAGGCAGATCTAATTCAGCTTTAATGCAAGTGACTTCTGTTCCAGGGATGTGGAAAGATTGCGATGGTTCCCGAATGACGGGGCCTTCTTCACAAAGAGAGGCTGAACTTGATGCTAACTTGAGGGCTGGTAACTGGGATAGTTCTTGGCAAATGCCAAGGAGTGGAGGACTAGGATTTGATTCTAATATAATAGGGGATTTACATCTTCAAGATGAAGTGCGTTATATGTTTGAGCCACTTTTTATTCTTGCGGAACCAGGATCTCCAGAGCGAGGCGTGCCATCTCCATTATCTGGGAATATAGCATATGAGTCCTCCAAGATGTTGACGGATGATGGTACTAGTGGAGATACTGGACCAAGCCCGCAGTTTAATGGACCAACGACAGAAAGCTACACATCTGGCCATCAAAAGCCACTTCCGAGCCTTCACTGTTGCTATGGGTGGACTGAGGACTGGCGTTGGCTAGTTTGCATATGGACTGATTCAAAGGGAGAATTGCTTGACAACTATATCTTCCCCTTTGGTGGGATCAGTAGTAGACAGGATACTAAGGGTCTACAACTCCTTTTTGTCCAAATTCTTCAGCATGGTTGTAAAATACTTCAAGCATGTTCTCCTGATACTGGAATAACCAAGCCTAGAGATTTTGTGATTACACGGATTGGATGCTTCTTTGAACTGGAATGCCAGGGTATTCCTTCTTTTAATCAACTTAGAACACAAATTTTCTCTATTTCTTGCTCTAAAACTATTTAATTGTTTTGGATTAAGAAGTCCCCACTTTTTCTTCTGTTCCAGCATTTCTGTGGTAACAATCTTTGCCCTAACAAATGACCCTATGGAAGAATTATCTTAATTAAAAATGTAATTTGATAGTTGTTATCATAGCATATTAGGAACAGAATTTTCTGCAGATACTGCTTAGTAAGCTGGTATGGTTGTAAATTTCCATATCGTTGCAGTTGTGATTATATTGTGAAACTATTCTTTATAGTTGGTGCACATCACTTCATTTTTGACTTTTGTGTAAGCCCGCCCTTTTAAGTCCTGATAGCCATTATATTTTAAACAGAATGGCAAAAAGCTTTATACTCGATTGGGGGGTCTGAAGTGAGGAAGTGGCCTATTCAGCTGCGACGATGCACACCTGATGGGATTCCTCCAAACAGCAACGGTAATACTTTGCAACAACAAGAGTTGAGTATGATTCAAGATAGAACGATGCCCTCGTCACCTAGTCCTTTGTATAGTTCTCACTCCAAGGCTTCTAGCTACATGAAAAGCAATATGGGACAACCTTCTGCTAGAAAGCAGCTTATAGGCAGTCATACTGCAGTTGACAACTCTAGGGGTCTGCTTCAGTGGGTGCAAAGCATCAGTTTTGTGTCGGTATCAGTCAATCATTCCTTGAATTTAGTTCTTCAAGCAGATTCAGCATCATCAGGTATTTTATTAATCTTCTTATTTTCAATCTCTGTGCTACATTTTTACTGTTTTAGGCATTTTAGGAATTTTGTTTTTCTTCTTTTTTTTTTTTTTGAAACCAGAATTTTATTAAGAAACATCAAAAGCTGATATATCACAGATAGCTCCAGGGAAAGGCCCAGTAAGAACATGACTATATTACCTGATTTCCTAACATGACTATAATCTAAAAATTCAAAACAGACCTTCATTCTTCTTATATCTTCATAAAACAAGTATAGAGGAGAGAAACAAACGACATTCCTTTCTACTGCTGATATCCACATTCAAGGCATCACAAGGAATGTTGTTTCTAATTCTAACATTATTATCACTGTTAAGCATTATAATTTACAACAGGAAGAACTCGAACTATGCGGGTGTTTGTCTTTATGTATGTATGCTCATTCGCTTTTTATTCTAAATATGCCTTTGGCAGTAAACTCTCTGAGTATATTGATGATATCAGTATCTGGTGTTGTGTCAGACTATTAAGGGGAAGCGTTAGTGACAATTTTAATTATTGAACTTGGTCATGCAACACTCCATCAGTCCCAGATTCTTTTGCCATATTCAGTGTCAGTGGTGCTTTAAAGTCGTATGTTTAGTTGGAAAAATGATAATTGAAATGTATCCTATTTTGCATTGTTCTGATTAATCCTTTGGCATCTAAGATGTAATTTTGTAAAAGAATACCTAGTAAGTTTGCCTGGGCTCGTTTAAGTTTCAGTTGGCCAACTATCCCAAGTGTTATACCACGACTTCTACGAGGGAACTTTGAATGTTCCTACCCATGTAAAAATTTATGCACTATTTCAAAAGCGTACTAGAAATTCTAATAGCATTTTACAGTTTACTTTTGCTAGTTTGTTTTCTACATTAAGATCTGACATTAGAACTAGGTCCGAGTGTCTGTGTGCTATATTTGAGTTTGGGAAGATGTACAAAAAAGTTGAAATGGTGAAGTACTACATTAGGATAGTTACACAGTAAATATCTCTTTTGGAACAATTATATACTTAATTTTATGGAATTGTTGCAAATAATTAAATGCCACATAAAGTTTTCTTTTTCTTTATAATGATCTAGCAGGGGCAACTCAAGCAAGCAGTGTTGTGGGTCAGTCAGGCTACCTTGAAGGATTTACTCCCGTCAAATCTCTTGGTTCTACCACTGCATCTTATGTCCTGATTCCATCGCCTAGCCTGCGCTTCCTTTCTCCTGCTCCTCTTCAGCTTCCTACCTGCCTCACCTCTGAATCTCCTCCACTAGCACATCTCCTACACAGCAAGGGATCTGCAATCCCTCTGTCTACAGGGTTTGTGGTTTCAAAAGCTGTACCTTCGATGCGGAAAGAGACTCCCAGTAGCATAAAAGAAGAGTGGCCTTCAGTTCTATCTGTGAGCCTAGTTGATTATTATGGTGGGAACAACATTACGCAGGAAAAACTTGTCAAAGGTGTTGCCAAGAGTGGTGGGAGAGGTTTGAGTGTGGAAAGTAGAGAACTTGAAAGAGAGGCTCATCTGACTCTTGAGACTGTAGCAGCAGAACTTCATGCTTTATCGTGGATGACTGTGAGTCCAGCATACTTGGAGAGGCGAACAGCCTTGCCCTTTCACTGCGACATGATTTTGAGATTACAAAGGCTTCTTCATTTTGCTGATAAGGAAGTCTCTCGGTTTCCAGAGAAAGCAGGTTAGGATGAGTGAAATTTTCGATATATAGGAACTCAGACAGTAGATTGTGCAGGGTTAGTTGTACCATGCTAGCTAAATACATAATTAGGTCCTGCAGGAAGACAGCGATAGAAAATTGCATGGGTTATAGGTGTCCTGCCATGGGAGATCGGATCGACTATTATGTATATACTAGATAAAATAGCCATTATGGTATATGGTTACTCCCAGCATATTATAGTTAGCAGATTATAGTCATAAACTAATTTTAGCTGTTTTCTTTTTGGGACTAGTAATTTTGTTGTTGCTTTCTTGAAGATCAGTGAATCAGATCTTAGATGAAAAGTGTGCTGTTAGTATTATATATTCAAAGAAATCTTAAAAATCTTGTGAAATACATCTGTAATTCAATTTGTAATAGATGTTCATATCTTATTGCAACTTGACCTTTTTATTTTTTATTTTTATTTTTGTATCCGTTGTATAAAGTTGCTGCAAATTGAAGGCAATTCATGTTTTCTTTTCTAATTAATTCCAAATTGGTATTTTAAAATTCGTAGTCAAGAAAGTACTCCCGTTTTAGGGATTCCAAAGTACGACGGTCAAGATTTATGAACTCATAATGATATTATCACATAAATAAATTGACA
>PHNY01195486.1:0-11301 GCA_003724115.2 Anethum foeniculum | reverse complement strand
ACTCGCTCAAAAAGGATGAAGCATGACTCAGTACAATAATGTTTTTATTAACTTCTTTTCAACATCGAATTTACCGATAATTTAAAAGCCAAAAAATTAATAAATTTTGCGACTGTCATTCTAACACCTCATTAACATCCACAAATGTTAAATTGTTGTACTAAAAAAGATTCTATGAAACAAAAAACACAAATTATAATTTCGGTAACATATAATGCACGATTTTTAATTTATCGTATCAGCTATCATATAATTTATCTCGATATACAATAATAACATATACACAATTTTTGAAAAAATTTCGTGCCGCGCGTAGCGCGGCTTTATATCCTTGTTATAATAATAATATCCGTGATAGAATAATTTTTATTATAATAAAATCCCATCTTTTTTCTTTTCTCAGTAGGAATATCATTTATCAAAATCAACCCTTTTCCCACGAAAAAAAAAAAAAAAACCTCAAAAAATTACAACCTAAAATCAAAAAACAAGAAAAGCGCCGGTGGCGAATTAATAAAGAAAAGCAACGCAAAGCAGTAGGCGTATAATAAACGGCGGAAGCTTGGTAATCAGCACGAGGTGTTTGATACAAAACTTGGTGAGGTTCGAAAACATGCTTCCCACAAAGCAGCTAATAAGAAGTGCGTGCTGTTCCACATGGGCTTGTTGTAATACCGTCCAATACCCACAATGGTCTGGTCTACAGAGATGGAGAGAGAGGTCAATTAACCAGGACAGATTATGGGGCCAAAAGGGGCCTCAGCCCCTGCTGGAACATAGTAATTCTTCAAGTGAATTGGATACATTTTCTTCACTTGCTGAAATGGGGGCTCTTGTTCTTTCTACACCTGACCCTTTACAAAAATCTAAGCTTTCTCATCTTGCTTTTTCTAAATGGAAACATTATGGATTGCCTGTTGGAGTTTGTTCACCGCCCGTTGGACCTTCTCGTCCGTCGAAACCCCAACTGGTCTCTCTCTCTCTCTCTCTCCCCCTTGTAACTCTCCTTTGTTTTGCTTACTTATTTTCGATTTATTGGTTAAATAACTGCCTTCTCAATGTTGTTAATAATTGCTTGAGATATGATAATTTATACGTTTTGTTACACTATTTGCTTCGTTTGGATGGTTGGAAGGAATGGAATGAGGCAAGGTTGGAATGAATAATTGTAATTCTAAACAATATTAAAGGGAAATAATTGTTTCACTTACATTCCTTCCAACGAGTAAGTCAATCTTGTTCGAGCTGTGTGTGTATGAGTATGTCTTTGATCTTGTTGTGTCTTATTTATAGGATTATTGAGAATAAGGCATTTAGTTATGCAAGCGAGCTTTTTTTTAATTTAGGTTTCCCCTAAGGAAATTCCATCGCCTAAGAACTCTGGTTTGCCTCTCAATGCTTATATGCTCCACAACCTTGCTCATGTGGAGCTCAATGCTATTGATTTGGCATGGGATACTGTTGTTAGATTTTCCCCGTATATCGAGCTTCTTGGAGAGGGTTTCTTTGCTGATTTTGCTCATGTAGCTGATGATGAGAGCAGACATTTTTCTTGGTGTTCTCAGAGATTAGCTGAGCTTGGATTTAGGTAAAGAGAAATTTTTCTGTATGTTTTTTGTTGCTTGTCATGTCATTATGTATTAACCTATATATAATTTTTTAATTGACAAATAGCTACGGGGACATGCCTGCCCATAATCTTCTGTGGAGGGAGTGTGCAAAATCTTCAGACAGTGTCACTGCACGCCTGGCTGTAATCCCTCTAGTCCAGGTAATCTCACATTCGCGAATTAGAGCAATGTTAAATTTTGTTTACTGCGTGTTGGTCATCTTTAAACTATTATTCAAATTTAGAATAAAGTTACAACTTGAGTAAAACATTTTCTCGTTTAAGAGATGATTGAGAATTCCTGCATTATTGAAAAAGCAAAGTAGAAAAGGTTACTATATTGGCATAATGTCTTTTGTTACAAATCTTTCGTTGCAGCTTTCCTCTAAGGTAACAAATTAAGACAGACTCTTATATCAGTTGTTGCGAACTGTTTTTTTGTTTGTTTTTGTCATTCTTTTTTTTTGCTAATTTGTTTTGTCATTTATAATCATTAATCTAAACATCCATTCTGAATGCGACCTGACTGTCTACCGTTGGTGTAATTATCTTCTTTTCCCTAGCCGTATGTCTCGAGTGCACTAGATATTGCACCAGTCAGACCTGTTGGCTGAAAATAAGCAGACCTTGTCTGACCCTTATACAACCTAGGGAATTAGTTTGAGGACCAGTATATGCCTACATCAAGGAGTAAAGGGATTATCTTTCTAGTAAAAACCTCATTTGGTGTTGACCAGATAGCCCAATTGTTATATAAGCGGGTATGTAAATTATATTGTAGAAGAAAAGCTGGTTAAAATTATTGTAGTTAACTTTTGTTGTCCTTGTAGGAAGCTAGAGGACTTGATGCTGGGCCTAGGCTGGTAAAAAAACTAATTGGCTTTGGGGATAGTAGGACATCCGACATTGTTGCTCAGATTGCTGATGAAGAAGTTGCTCATGTGGCAGTTGGAGTTTACTGGTTTGTCTCGGTCTGCCAGAAAATGGGTCGGGTTCCTTGCACTACTTTTAAAGGTTTGATTGCATTTATTTGTTAAGATTTGGTATTCGTGCTATACAGTGATTTTCCGGTATCTATCTTTCTTGGGAACAGTGTATATGTTGCATCTTAATTTTCTTAAATAAAATTTTTTTTTTCTCCTGCAGACATATTAAGTGAGTATAGTGTGGAGCTAAAAGGACCTTTCAATGTTCAAGCTCGTGATGAAGCGGGCATTCCACGAGACTGGTAAGAATGAAGATATATTTTTTCATAGCCTAATGGGTTGGCTAAAACTTGCTGCTAGAAATCCCTCATTCCACCAAATCCTTGGCAGCATTTTGTGCTGAAATGGAAACTTCATTATTCAAAAGGCTTAAATAGTTTTTAAATGCTGTCTAGGTATGATCCATCATCTAAGCAAGAAAAGAACAAGCAGCTTTCTGAGGTATGTTTAACCAAAATTAGACCCGAGCAATTAAATCTCAAAATACAAGTACAAATATATTAATTTATTATAACACTTGCTTAAATTTGCAGCTTAACTGTTTCTACCATTTTATCTTATTAAATGAAATCTGAGAAATGATAGGTGTATGAAAGGCTTGCTTGCGTTATATCTATGGAGCAAGAGAACTCAAATCTGAACAGGCCTCCTGGCTGATCATGATAATTGCCATTGCTTCTCTCAAGTTTGAATAGGCCTCCTAGATGAAAAACATAGATGAAGCAATGTAAGGACATGGTGAGTAAGACAGCCCAAGTGAACTAGCTAGAATAGTGCAGAAAAGAAATACCTTCCACAGACACCTAATTATTGAAATCCATTAAAGCATGTGTAGTGTGGTTATCGGCAATCTTTCTAAATAGCTCTTTTCTTTCTTTTCTTTGTGGATAATTTCACATAATTACAACTCTTTTAACATTTAAAAGTAAATTTATGTACTTTTCTTCTTTAACACACTTAAATGATTGATGGTTTGTAGGCAGGGTAGTGCTCTGGTGGGAGTCTGCATATATTCTTCATCCTACTTGTGGCATACATACAGCGATGGGCAAAAAAGGAGGTCAAGAGAATTAATTCTCCCAACCAACCACATGTCCCCATCACTTCCTTCTCAAGGTCACTAAAGATACTTAGTTGTGGTATGTACATATAGATTTTGGTTGGCAGTTTTTTTTTTTTTCAATTGTTCGTTACGAACATTAGTATGTAAAACATATATCTGACTCATCCCCTATATAGTAAAACATATAGAACTTATTTGATGATATGTGTAAAAATTTTACATGTGTGGGTACAAGAATCAGAATAGACACGACTGAATTCCTGATTTCGATACTATAAGTTTACTTACCTTTATTTAATTAGAGAAGGGACTGGTTTCGATCTGAGAGACTACAAGCCTTCAGAACCTATCAATCACCGTAGTCATATCTGTCATGATAATCCAGGCTCCAAGATCCATCATCATTTTGAATCATTCCTTTGTTTCTTAAGTTCCACCACCTAGTTGGTATCAAATATTCATCCTTCACATACTCGGTGAACTTGTTGGCAAGTGCAATGCTTCTTCTAACTTCCAAACGGAAATCTCCATTAAGTCCTTGTGTTCCCGCAATGCCGTGCAGATATGCAGATTCCAAGTCATGGACCTTTGCTAACTCGAAAATTTCCTTCAAGTAATCCGACCTTTGGGTGTCAATCAATAGTTCATCCCCCACATCGGAGTATCCCACAAACGGGTAAATGGTAACAATATCGAGGGCATTTCGGATCTTCAAAACTCGGAGATTCTCTAAAGATTGAAAGACCTTCAAAAAATTTGCATCTCCAACACGAGGACAGCCAAATGCAAATGCTGTGACAAGGCAGCGGTTGTTAGGTTGGCCCTCTGGCGTGTTGAATACATTGACAACTATGTCAACTGCACTTAGCACTGCAAGCGCAGCACCTAAACTATGGCCACATATAGTTATGCTGATCTCTTCATCCTTGTATTTTTTTATTAGTTGCTTAATTTCATCAAGCACCTGCTGTTCAAAACAGAGTAAGTACAAGAATGTGGTTTGCGTAAGAGTGAAATAACTGACTTACGATCCATGTCAGGTTTGAATAATATCAACGTCAGTGTAATATTAGGCATTTTCTGTGATGTATTAAATACTTCCTGTAGGCTTAACTTTTCTAATCTCAGCAGCGCACACAAATTATTGATGCAATCATATTGACAACCAGGGAGAATGCAGCAGTAATTTTTTTTTTTTTTTTGCTAAGTTGCAGCAGTAATATTTTACCTGATATCTAGCACTCGATTTGTTAAATTTTGATCTAGCATCATCTGAAGTATAGATAGAAAGCCATCCACTGTGTAGTTTGACATTGGCAGCTTCTCCAAACAATGCAGCACCAGAAACCAACTCGAATTTAAGATCCTCAGCCCATTCCAAGGCCTCTACTGTTCCTCTCCAAGCCACTAATATATCTCTTCTCCCCAGCACGGCCTTTCCTTCATCAGTAGCCACTGCAATGTACCCCATAAAATTTGATTCCTTCGACCACGCTTCTCTTGACAGTGACTTAATGATGAATGCTCCTGGTACAGGAAGGTTGGACGTTGCATACAGATACTTGACAACATTGTACTTGTAAGGATTGCCTTTCTCCAGACCTACATTTTTAAAGAGGTACTTCATTGCATAGATGCTGCTTCCTGCATACTTGGATCTAGGCTCGAAATTGAAGGTATCATAAGTCGATTGAGCTCTTTCGCCATAGTGGAGAATGTATCGCCTCAGATCAATGTCCAGGGGATCCAAGAGGTTTCCCCAATGGTCCTCGCCACTGAGCTTTCTCCATTTTTCGGCTATACTACTCTTACTCATCCTGCCACCTTATTGTCGCTTTAGATTTTACGAGAAGTTTTGTGGAATATATATACATGATATTATACATTGGCAATTCATATCAGAATGTATTTTGCTCAAGGATGAGACTTGGGGGTTGTCCATGTTTGGGCTGGAAATCTTGAATCTGACGTGCAAGAATTAAGTTAAATTGCATGCACACAAGACATGAACTTTCCTTGTCAGTAGTATCTTTTAACGATCTATAAACGTTAATATAAAGATTAGGTTGATTATGCTTGCAAGACGAACAAAGATCATATTCATCAACAGTCTATTAAGTTGTAAACACTAAAAAATCATAATATCAGTACTATTAAGAGGCTTGATATTGAAAGTCATAGCTTCTTGTCTGCTTGCTTCAGCCTTCCGTTTCGTGATAAAGAGACATGTTGCTAACTTACACCTACGTTTGGTTATGAAGAAACTTGTTGCCTGCTTACATTCAATCTCGTCTAATTTGATGATTATAACAGATTATAGATTGTTATTCCATATCTTTGGTTGGCTTGATTTTCATCTCTCTCATTAATGATTCAAGAACACAACTAAAGTTCTTGTTCCACGTAAAACTAGTAGTAGTCAGGTATTACCTAGGATTTAGTTAATTTTTTGTTCATACGGCAAAATTTGGCATGCCTCCGAAGATGCCAAACCATTGGAGTTTGCTCCAACTCCATTGCTTCTAGGTAAGCTTGTACGTAATCAAGGAGTAACAAACTTAACACAGTACGAGAGTGTATTACTTCGTAGAAATCACAACACGGCAACCAACAGTACCAAATACATATTACACGCATTGTACAAAACAAACCGAAACAAGTACTGTACAAGGCAACACCAAAGGGTAATAATAATAAGACTCCAAACCCACCATGGTCACCATCTAGAGTTTGCTAGTAAACCCAGTCATACACAAACATAACGTTCCCTTCCACCACCATTACACTATCATATCATATGCCCAGCAAAACACAATTTGCACCCCTTTATTATATTATTATTATTATTATTATTATTATTATTATAATATGCCACGCTTCTACTTGTTAACATCAGCCGAGTCTTTTGCTGTGGATTGAGTCTGTCCCTTGCCAACTAGAAGTTCCTTAGTTGTCTGCCCAATTTCAACCACAGTTTCGCCAATGGCATGGAGTACTCCTCCTCCTCCTTGAGCCTCAGTGGCACCTCCTCGGTGTCCCTCTGGTTCCTGCAAAAACTCCCCCAGCTTTTCAACTGGCTTTGAGATTGTTTCTTTTGCAGTCTCAGCTGTTTGCCGTTCTGCTCTATGATCACTCCACTCCTCCTCCTGGACACAACAATAACTTGTTACAATACTTGCATTAAATACACAACTGCAGCCTGCAGCAGTTCTGATCTCAAATACTCCTCCCATTTTTATTTATTTTTTGTTTTTTTAATCTATTTCTTAAGACCACCAATTTATGGCTCTCTAGTAGACCACCAATTTATGGCTCTCTAGTAGACCACCCATCTATGGCTCTCTAGTAGACCACCAATTTAGTGTCATCTGTCATCCTTTAATTTACATAAAAAGAGAATTCTAGGAAACAATTTTTTATAGACAAAACCTTATTATTCAAGTTGTGTTCATGCTATTCTTAAAGTGTTCCTGTAAATCGTGTTTATATAGCAGACGTTGGCACACTTCTCTAATCTAGTTGGTTCGAAAAAACAGAAAATTAAGGAGGCAGGATTACCCTAGATTGCTTGGCCAGCATCTCTCTCTCAGCCTCTGCCCTCTTCCTACCAGCATAATCCTTTGCACTTTCTTGAGTAGCCACCACAGTATCCTTAGCAGCAGCCAACTTTTGAGCAGCATAATCCTTAGCACTCACTCCTACAGTCCCCACCTTATCCTTAGCAGCAACAGCCGTGTCCCCCACATACCCCGCAGCACCAGCAGTAACATTCGCCACAGCTTTAGTCGCATCCGCAAGTTTCTCAGCAGTATACTCCCCCGCTCCCCATCCAGCCACAACAGCCTTGTCCTTGACAGTTGTAGCAACACTCGCCACGTATCCAGCCGTACCCTTCCCAGTTTCTGCCACCGCATCCTTTGCTCCAACCGCCTTCTCGGCCACGTAATCCTTAGCCTGCCCAGTATAATCCGCAGCTGTCTTGCCAGAACCTGCAAGGGTATCTCTCGCTTGAGCACCTTTCTGTGCAGCATACTGAGATGTATTTTCAGCTCCTTGCTTCAAAGCATCTTTAGCTTGTGCTGTCTTCTCAGAAGTTACTTCTTTAGCCTTGTTGTACCTCTCCTCTGCAGCCCTTAAAGCATCTATAGAATTTTGTTGCGCCGCTTGTCTGTACCGTGCAATATCAGCATCTGCTTCCTCCCCTTGCATCTCAAATTTTCCAACATTTTGTGCTGTACCTGTCTCTCTTCCGTGCTCCGCCGCCTTCATACCACTATGAACTTTCACGTGTTGTTCATCCGGTGACACGGAGAGGGATTCAAATTGGCAGCTCACCTGAGGAACTCTTTCCTTATCACTAGTCTTTTCTCTTGCTGCTTGATCATGTGAAGCCATGACTAATTTATCCAACTAAAAAACACGTGTAAATATAGATTTTATATGTGAGTGTTATTTTCTTTCCCCCTTGTGTGATGGTCTGATGAATCGAACTTACTAAAGGTACGCTTATAAGAACATGGGAGTCAGAGGCGGTTTAAGAGGGAGAAAAGAGAGAAGTGCAGTTGGTAGACAAATGATGTTGACTTTAGTGCTACGTGTCGCAAATTGAAGGCCTGAGTTAGTGACACAGCAGGTAAGGTCTCGAGTACGTGTCACTGTGCCATGCCATATTGGGTCGGTTTTGGATTTAACTTTACACTACAAGAATAAAGAGTCATTAACAATTAGAAATTATGATTGCAAATGGCTCTGTCGATCGGAAATAAACGCAAAACCGACTTTCAAATGACCGGTACAATCAGTCACTTAAAACCATGTTGTTTTTATCCATCGATTAGAAATAAAAGTAAAATCAACTCCCGAACGATCGACAGTTTCGGTTGTTTATAATATTTCAGTTTTTTTTATATGCAACCTCACATATCACGGTGAAATTAAAGCTACGTCATGTTTATTTCCAACCAATTAAAAAGTATTTTGATCGTAAATTATTGATCGCAAGTGTGTATTTATTTTAAACTTAGATTGAATCACAAATATATGGTCTCAAATAATGGATATAATTTCAACCAATAATCTGTCGTATATAATAGTAAAATAATTGATCTCTTATGATGTATCAAAATCAACCAAACAAAAGTGATTAACGAATACTATTTTTAGTCCTAACTGCGGAAACAATTTTCAACCGAAGATCAATTGTAAAAGATTAAAATAAATTGCTTGGTTTTAATGGTCGTTTGATAAACCAGTAACTTACCTCTTAAAAATAACCGAACAAAAATAACCAACCTTTTGGTCGCTTACGCAGTTGATTAGAAATGACTTCAGTTTTTATATTAATGAATCCAAAAAATTTAGGAGAAAAGGCCCTAAGTGACATCTTTTGAAATAAAAATGCCCCAAATAACATAATATAAAAAATTAGCCCCAAATAGCACTTCTTATCGCTACACTAAGTAGCGTTTAAGTTTTTTTTTTATTTAACCAAACGTAACATCATGTTGCGTCTATCTTATTTTTTTTTTTTAAATTTTCAAACTTCACTTCATGTCATCTTTTGAGCACGGAAATACCCCGTTAATGTTACGTTATTAACAATTATTTTTTATTTAATATTTTTTAAAATTTAAGAGTGTACCGAATTTAAAATTTTGTTAATTTTTTAGGGTTCAATTTGGGTTTTAGAAATATTAAATAAACGAATAAAAGACACAACTACTTAAATAATTTTTAACATTTTACGGTTCATAAATCCCCTTTTGAGTTTTAGAAACATTTAAAAAGAAATTAATAAAAGGTAAAACTATTTAGGGTTTAGGGCCTTTAGGCCTGAACCCTAGAGCCTAAGACCTAATTAAAGCTAGGGTTTAGGGCCTTTTGACCCGAAACCCTAGGAACCAAACTCTAATAATTAACGGTTTTTATTATTTTAGTGTTCACCAATTCCCAATTTGAATTTGAAAAATATTAAAATATTAAAATATGTGAATAAAATCTGAACAACACACATGAAGTAGCTTTTTAAAGTACAAAACGGCACTTCAAATTAAGAAAATAGAGTTAACGTAAATTAAAGTTAAGTCTAGAACTTTCAAAATAATAAAAAAGTTAGTAAACGCTTCATTATGTTGCGGTTTGCCTTTTAAAAAAAAATGTCAAAACACAACACGAAGTTGCGTTTTATGCAAAAAATTTAAACGCTACCCGATTTAGCATTTTGAAATGCTATTCAGGGCCATATTTACAGAAAGTCATATTTGGGCCATTTCTTTTCTAAATAGTGACATTTGAGGCCAACACCCAAAATTTCATGGCATTCACAACACAATACTTAGACTTCCAAAATATAAATTTAAGTATGATATCGAAATGTAAGTTCTGCAGGAACTAGGACTTGTCCTACCTTTTAAAGATGTAGGTGTTACTGAGATAGTAGATACACCCGAGTCATACTGTGTCTCAAAAATATTCCAAAAATCTTTTATTGGAGTTAATGAAGAAGGCACTGAAGCTGCTAGTGTTTCTTGTGTTGGGATGACTCTATGTAGTTGCAGTTCTGAACCTAGGTGGGCTGACTTCGTTGCAGATCATCCATTCTTTTTTGTGATTAGAGAAAACGTCACTGGAATTGTGCAGTTCATAGCACACGTGCTCAACCCTTCACAAGCTTGAGAGGTTGCTACTAATCATCTATTCACAAGCTTGAGAGGTTGATACTTGCTACTAATATTATTAATGTGGATTAGTTTAGGCCTAATTAGCTTCAGTAGCTAGTTATAGTTATTTGGTCAGATGATCGCAAGCAACAGTCACGACTTGTGAACTTTTAATCATGAAGTATGAGACTTGGGAATATGATTTTGAAGCTTAAATACATACTCGATCTACTGTCATGGATATAATTTTATTAAAATTTCTAATTAGTATTAATACAAATTATTACGATTAAAAATTACTTACAAATTCGTTTCTAATTAAAGTGAATTAAATTTGTAAACAACTTATTGAAACATTGAAAATTGTTTTCGAGTTAGCTATTAATGAATGCCAGAAGTTCTTAGCTTAGACGCAGCACGTGGTTTTGTATTTTGTTTAGCGCTCTGCTAACAGAGTTGCACATAGCTTTCATGTCCAGGCCTAATGGCTAATATTAAGCATGCAGGAGGGATTCTGCTCCTCCTACAAAAGCAACTCTGATAGCATCTTATTTCATTTTTTAAATCTATACTATATTACAATAGACGAAATATTAAAAATTTTGGTAGCTGTTTTTTGTTACAAAGTGATTTTACCTGATTACCCTTATTTATATATTTTTTAAAAAGTAATATTCATAAAAAAAAATGTATACACTATATAAAAATATCACATGTACTTATCACTTTCGATCAAAAATGTTACATATATTTTTCTTAACCAAAACAATTAAAACACGTTAATCAGTTACCTTTTCAGATATTAATTACCTTTTTCAACAAAAACATGTTACCTTTTCTATTTTTTTCATCTAAACATTTCATTTTCCAAAAATATCACAGACAAATGAAATATTTCATTTTTCAAATATATCACGGGCAATCAAAACATCTCATTTTTCAAGGGCAACTAAAATATCTCGGGCAAGTATATTTAATAAAGTA
>PHNY01195390.1:0-10147 GCA_003724115.2 Anethum foeniculum | reverse complement strand
TTTAATAAAATAAGATTATAATATTAAATAACCAACTAATTACACTTTTCAACTAAAACTCATTATCAATTCAAATCAATCATATAATACTAAAATTTCAATTCAAATTAAATTTAAAAATCACATAATCAATCACCAATTAAAATACGTTACTTTTTCTATTTCTTCCGAACAAAACATCTCTTTCTCCAAAAATATGACGGGCATGTTTACTTAATAAAGTTGAACAAAAACAATATAATTATTAATAAATAACCAATTATCTTTTTTAGCTAAAACAAATTACCTTGTTTATTTTTTTCTACTAAAACCACTTCTTTCCCAAAAATAAAATGAACAATTCTATTTAATGAAATAAATAATAAAATTATGATTATTAATAACCAACCAACTGTCATTTTCAACTAAAATATGGACAATTCTATTTAATAAAATAAAAAAATATAATTCTAATTAGTAATAACTAACCAGTTACTATTTTTAACTAAAACGTACTACTAATTATTTCAAACTAAATTAAATGTCATACAATATTAAAGAAAATCTGTGCATAGCACGAGTTTTAAACTAATATTTATTACTGTTTGGTCATTTATAAATAATATTATTTCTAATAATTAATCAATTATCTTTTTCAACTAAAACACTAATTACCTTTTTTGATGTTAATTTTTCTGTTTTTTTCCAACTAAAACATCTCATTCTCCAAAATTATCACGCTATTGAAAACAAAAATCACTTTTTTTTAACTATAACATGTTATATTTCTATTTGTTCCAAGTAAAACACCTCATTTTTTAAAAATATTACGAACATGTCTATTTAAAAAAATAAATTAATTATATTAAAATATTATTAATACTAACCAATTACCTTTTAAGTTAAACGTGTTTCTTTTAACCAAAGCCCTATTCTTTTTCAAAAATAACATTAACAATGTTATTTAATAAAATAAAGTAAAAATTATAATTATAAATTACCAACCAATTACCCTTTTTAATTAAAACATAAAATCAATTATGTCAAATCAATTCAATTTAAATTAATGATATAATTTTTTAAATTTAAATTAAATTTAAAAGATTATACAATATAAACAAAGTCTGTGCATCGCACGGGTTTAAACTTGTATATATTAATGTAAAAAATTAAAAAAATAATAATGCTTTCTAACGAGATTTGATGGTCAGATCCGTAAAAATTAGAAAACAGTTTTTTCCAGAAATAAGGGGACCTATTGCTTTCGAGCACATTTGAGAAAAATACATTCAAAATTTTACCAAACAATTCTAGCTTCTTTTCACTAAAAAGCTCTGCAACAACAATGCCATGCCAGGTACATTTTTAATTAGGGATGATAATTTAAAAATGGGACTGGCCCTCATATACAAAAATATTCTTTTGTAAAGAGGATAAATATTATTAGTTTTAGGTACATTCTCGTATACATTTTATAATCAACATTTATAAATAATTTATTTTGTTAATAACAACTTATTCTTTTGCAATTAAATTAAAGTCATTTTTTGTCCAAAAGTTGAGAAAAATATTTAGGGTACGAGAAATTAAGATTACACTGACTATTCTTTTTATCATTCAATTTCAAAGTGGGATTAGTTTCCAGACAATGCTTCAAATTTTTTTTATTTTCTTTCTTTGTTTCTGCAAATTTTATCAAAATTTTTATTACAATATGTGTATTTTTAACTTATAAAAAGCATTAAATATGATAATTATAGGCGTGGAGCAATGGTGTTTACAAAAGCATCAAACACAGAGTGGTGACGAATCCTATAGCGGAAAGGCAGTCAATAGCATACTTTTTATGCCCTACGCATGAGACGGTGATACAAAGTTATTGTAAACCTTCTTTGTATAGAAAATTTAGTTTTGGTGAGTACAGAAAACAAATTCAAGAGGATGTCAAATCTACAGGAACCAAGATTGGACTTTCCAGGTTTCTCATATGAAAGACAAAACTAAAATTAATAAATAAATAAATAAAACATAGAAGATAAACTGTAGATATATTTACGACGTGCTCCTAAATTTGGTTAACTAGAGAAAAGAAAAGAAAAGAAAATTTTAAAATTTTCTTGCCAAGTTATGCTCCTCAGTTTTTCAGGAGAGAAGAGAAGAGATTTAAAAAGAAATTTTAGCAATCTTCTCTTCATAACTTCTTTTCAGGAGAGAAGAAAGAAGAAAAAAGATTTGAAAAGAAAATTTTAGCAATCTTCTCTCCCTAACTTTATTCTCAAAAATAAGATGATTAGGAGAGAAATTAAGAAAATACTTTTTTAACTTCTTTTCTATTAGGAGAGAAATTAAGAGAATACTTTTTTAACTTCTTTTCTTTCATTTTCTGAATTCTCTTCTCTTTTTCACCGTAAAATTGTGGAGCACAGTGTTAGTTTTTTCTCTGTTTACGTCATCTGTAAATTTTTAGTAATGGAATGCTAATCTGGGTGCTTACATTTTGGGCCTTTGAAATGCATTTAAAGAAGCCCATTGATAAGTGACAAGCATAAAAATGGAGGAACAGTATTTCAAACGGTTTCTTAGTAAATTTTTAAATATAATATAAAATATTAGGCTCTTAGTAACTTAACATATTTTTAAGAGCAACTCCAAGAGTGTTTTAGTAGATGCCCTATAAATATTATAAAATATTTTGTCATAGTAAGTTAGGACATTATTTGAACACATGTACTCCAGCAATAAGCCTTCTATATATGCCATATTATTATAATAATAATATATTTAAAATGTAAATTATGGAGGGAAGATAAAAGAAGTATGTGAAAAAGAGGGAACAATAATTTTTTATTGTTAAAAGTGAGATAATGCTAGTGTAGGACAGCCTTAAAAATAGGGCAAATAAGAGGTGTCCTAGGTAGGATTTTAAGGCAATGTTAGGACACTATTGGAGCTCTCTTTTTACTCATTTGCCTTAAATTTTGATTTAGGACACCATTTAAGGCATCTCTTGGACTTCCTCTAAGAGGGTCAACTCCAACAATACGCTTTATATCTACTCTCTAATTATATTTTATTCATATTTGAACATGAAAGAGAGACAAAAATGGGGGCAAGTGTTGGAGGGAATGAATACTTTATTAATAAATAAATGTTAAGAGTCACCTAGTACCTCTTAAGTTTGAGGAGAGAGAATAAACTCTTAACTTTTTAAAGAGCTTCTAGGAGATTGTTGGAGCTCTAATTCATGCAAGACTCTTTATTTTTGAAATTAAGAGCCTATAGATGCTCTAAATTGGTTATGCTGCTAGATGATCATTTGTTTTGCAAAATATAATATAACTGCATCGCCAAATTGCTATATCTATAGTATATCATTACGCGTAGAAAAGTTTTGAATTCTTCCTTCGCATCAAAGAAAAATCCAGTTGTGCCAAACTTAGTTGCTGTTAACGCGGCAGTCGAAACTACAAAGAAAATTCTTGGAATTTACACATCAGTGCGGTTAATCAAATCTTTATTTATTTAATCACATATAATAACTTGTAATAACATATTTATTATTCTTATTTGCGAATAATAATAAGCAGAAATAATATTTTTTACAAAATATGATATTTTAGGTGTCAAATTGACTAATTTTTTATCATACATTAAAATAATCCATTCATTATTTTGAAAAACTAAAATTTACATTTTAAAGTAGATTAAATATATTTTTCAATCAAATTATATATTTAAATTTCAGTTAAAAAAATTTCAGTCAAAATGTAATCGATTTGACTAGTTAAAAGTCAAAATATACATGTAATTAGGGACCGGAACATATTTTGCACATAAATATACTCCAATCAGACTCTTAATCATATAAAGGGCAGATATGACGAGTGTTTGTCGACCCAACTTAAATGTCGAATTTACTATTTATAAGCTGATAAAATTGAATTTAACTACAACATATTTTTTCTCAACTTATTTTGATTTTTCACTTTTTTTTAACTTTAGTTTGAAATATATTTTAAATATTAATCTAATTTAAAATTCAAGAAAATTATTATATTTATAAAATTATTTATTTTAATTTATTTAAATAAAAAAAATTAACTTATAAATAAAATTATCAAAACACTGATATAACTATTCATTTAAAATCATAAATTATTTATTTTAAAATTTGCTCCCTTTACTCCCAACTCCATAGCACTTATGAAACACTAGCCAAGTCAACCATTAGTCTTCTCCGGAGAGTGTCAAAGCCACCCACTTAAATTCATCAACTCTTTCCATCCCCTATGTTCAACATTCCCTTTTTCATCAAACTTTATAAATCAAAATCTTGAAGTCTTATTTTGCATCAACAGCTTAAAATTTCCGCCACAGTACTCAAACCCTCCCATGTCGGACGGAGCAAATCGGAGTTGCTGCAACTTCTTTTGTACTTTCATCTTCACCTCAGGCCTCACCGCTCTCTTCTTATGGTTAAGTCTACGTGCCTCCAACCCTACATGTTCTATCCAACGCTTTGACGTTCCTGCCCTCAACAAAACCGCTAATACTACTTCCAACCACACTATCTACTTTGATCTTAAACTAGATAACAAAAACAAAGACAAGGGTATTTACTACGATACCCTTAGCCTCAGTTTCTATTACGGTGCCAACAAGAGTCAACCTATAGGTAATTTCACTATCCACAGTTTTTATCAGGGGCATCGAAAAAATACTCATAGGAAAAATTTTGTTTATTTACATAACGTGAGTTTCGAAGCGGTTTCCGTTTCAGATTCGGTTTCAAAATTTCGGGTGGATTTGGAAACTGCGGTGAGGTTCAAGATTATGGGGTTTAAGACTAAGAGACATAAGATAGTGGTGTGGGCGGAAGTAGATGTGAATGGAAGTGGTCAGAAAGCCAAGAAGAAAGGAATTAAGTTAAAGTCCGGCGCACCGGAGCGTGAGCGTGTACTATTGTTCTTAGTTGTTTTTAGTTCCATGTTGGTCTTATTGTCTATTCTTTAAATTTTGTTTGTTGTGTATTCTTTGATAGTAGGAGTATTTTATATTTTGTGCTTAGACTATTGAGTAAAATGCATATTGGCAGTTAAAATTTGCCAGTTTTAGCGCTATGTTGCAGATATGTTTAAAAAATTCTGAGCCCGAAATTCGATCTCATCCGGAAAAGTGTTCGAAAAGTTTGATCGGGAAAAAACCCGGTCTGGTTCGGCCTGGCTTGCGGTCCTTAAATGGGCTTACTTTTTTTTTTTGAAAATCCGGCCCGGCCCAAATTCCGAAAAATCCGGATAAAAGCCTAAATTTAAAAAATTCCGGATAAAAGTCCGGTTGTAAAAAAGCATGAATAAAAGTCCGATTCGGTCCGGATAAAAGCTCGGGCTTTTTAAAAGTTCGGATAAAAAATATGATTTTTGTATATAAAATTTATATATATACAATATATATAATAAATTTTTAAGCATTATATTATATAACTAGCATAATAACCCGTGCGAGGTACGGGTCCTCTTCTATTATTTTTTGTGTAACATGTAATAATATTTTCTTATTATCTATTTCTTAAAAAAAATTATATAGTATATCAAATATACCTAATATGATTGAATGAGTGAGTGCAAGTAGTGTTCGTAAATGGTTGTGTACAAAAGACTACAAGTTAATACATATAATTAATTTACAAGTATGTTCGCGTGAAACTAGTTAAATAAATTGGCTTTGTACGCCTATCAAAAGTAAATTTTATATTCAAATAATATTGAAAATTTTACACGTTTAAATATCTGTCACAATTTTGTAAGTTGTATCATGTATGTCTATTTGTGAGCATCCCTTGCATAATATCAAAAGATGATTTCTGTGAGAACTTCTAGTAGTTTGGCTTTCAAAATCTTTCATTTTTTACCTGATATAAGACTTCTCAATATAACATATTTAATTGACTTCTTAATTATTTGTTTTGGAAAGTTATTCCGTTTACAAAAATATGTTGCTTCATTATTGATATATCAACATTATATATATTATGTAGATTTATTATTGATATATCAACATTATATATATTTTGTTAGTATAAAAATTTGTTTAAATTTATTAGTATTTGTCTTGTGTACTTAATCAATATATTAATATTTAAGTTTATTGTTAGACGAAATTTTTTACGCATGTAATAGGAGGAGTGTGATGTGGAATAAAAACTAAAGTTTCGTTTGTGNNNCTAGGGTTTGTGAGCTTCGAGCTTGAATGGCTGCACTCGTGTTCGAGACTAATCGGTCCTTACGAGATGCCTACGTATCTCTGTGTGGTAGAGAATCAAGCCAAAAACATAGTTCTGAGATAAGGGGTTAGATCCCTTATATAGGTGTAGAACCTAGTGATTCAGATTAGGGTTAGGAGTCTANGTGTTAGAAGGTAAGTCTAACTCTTCTAGTCGGTGGATTCTAGATCCTTCCCTTGAAGAGGTTGTTTCCATGTTGAACATCGAATTCGGGTCACGTTGACAATCCTACGACATGGACTGCTTCACCCATGTCCGCGATGGGCCTTGGACATGACCAAATTCGTTCGTGTACGTGACTGGGCCTACGACATGACCAACACTGTTCATGTTCTTGAACGGGCCTTAAACATAAGCCTCCACACATAATTAATGCAATATTAATTATGTCTTTGGGACTTTATTTTATTTACTTTTTATCAATATCAGAGTGTTTTAATAATTAACATAATTTATTTTGTCTTGACTGTTTTTCATAATTATAATCTACTTGTAGTTATTAATTTAATTTGTCTCGTATTTTCAAAGTAATCGGATAGTATTGTAATTTGTGCTCATTAACCAAATTGTCTTAATTTCATTAAATTTGGATGAGTTCTTTTATTCAATCAAATTATTATGATAAAAACTATGTAATTATTTTCGATAAACAATATACTGATTTAGTTCTTTTATGAGATCAAATAAATCATATCAAATTGCACAATTTATTGAACTTTAAAACTTTGAAAAAAAAAACATTGAAATATAAAGAATTATTGGTGAGAGGATTGTAAACAGGTGATTTAATTCAAAAAATCAATCAAATACCCTCAATACTTTNNNCTTCCTAATAAGTTTTTTCGTTGAGAAAATATATTATAACTGTGATTTATATGTAAGAATATATGATGTTGTATGAGTAATATAAAATAATTTTTTATTTCAAATAATCAATCACTATATAATCTAGTATCATATCAAATCAATAATTGTTAGAGTACTATTAATAATTACTAATATAATTATATATATATGTATATATTAATTATTTATCTAATATTAATGTCCACATATCTTGTATTTGGTAATTTTAATATAAAGAGTACTTAGCAAAAATATTGTATCAATATTATATATACACGTATTATAAATTTTTTCTTCTATATAAGTGTATACATGATCATTAGATATTAATAATCATCTATTATATGTAATAAATATCGTATAGATACTGAACAAACTCTTATTATAAATTGTATTCATTTTTTTTCGTATTATCGAACTATATACTTGGGCCATTTTATAAATCTATTCATTTTAAAACCTAGTTTAATGGTTCCGATTATTTTAAAAAATTATTTACCTTTTTCCAAATGTTTAATTATTATAAATTGCTATTTTAATGAAAAATATATTGAAGTATACTTAATTAAACATACTTACTCTTTTTAACAAATTCAATAAATAAAATTTTAAAATAAAAAAAAATATTATTAAACAACGGTGCACCGCATGGCCTTAGAACATAGTACGTAAATAAATCAATAAATATGAAAAAAAATTATTATATAAGTTGCAATAATAATATCAAATTTACTCTCATGTGACACATACATATTAAGTGCATGAGTAAAATCTTAAGCGGAGTAGTGGCATAGTGGTATTGAATTGTGCTAGTTAACCTATAGACCTAGGTTCGATTCTTACAAATATCATTTTCTTAAAATATAAAGAACACAAGGGTAAACTTGTCATTTCACATTTCACAAGAATAAAATGACTCATTAATTTTATAGCCTTGTTGGGCTATTATATAGATAAAGTATTAGAAGCAATTAAGGTATATCTGGTTGGTTTGTCAATTTGTTACAATATATAACAATCGTTATAGCTTTAGGTTAAAGAACCGTTGAATGTAATAATAAAGTATATTAAAGAAATATTATTTGTTTTAGTATCTAAATTTCTCTCTCATAATTCGATATTATTTCCTCCGATACCTAAACAAATCTGTAACTCACAGATTGAGCCATAAAATATAAAATAATATTTAATATATAAATAAATAAAGTCCGGAGAAAAGCCTGGTTCGGACTGATCCGGCCCGCGAACCTAAGATGGGCCTCATATTTTAGAGGAAGCCCGGCCCGGCCTGATTTTAAAAAAAAACCCGGCCCGATCTATTTCTAAAAAGACCGTGCTTTTTAAAGTCCAGATAAAACCCGGCCCATGAGCTTTTTTTGCATCTCTACTATGTTGACCCAAATTTGAAAATAAGAGATGGATGACCCAACTTAAATTCCGTCTTTTAAAATAATGACATTAGTCAAGTGTCGTTAAGTGTGAAATAAATTTCATAACGGTGACTAAAATTTGCCATTTTAACAAAATATTGACCTAAATTTGAAAAAATTAGCTACCATAATGAAATTTACTCTCATTTTTCATAGTCAACAGTCAACAACACTTCACTGACAAAACTTAACTGACGCCATTATTTTAAAAGACGGAAAATAAGTCTGGTCATCAAATTGTTATTTTCCAAACTTGACCCAACATTTTGCTAAAATTGACGAATGTTAACCTCCACTATTCATTTTACTCTTTTAAGTTTTTTGAAGCAAATTCAAACTCATTGCTGAAATTGTTTGGTTTTTAAACGCCAACCATAAAGAAAATTAATGGGTTTTCTTTTTAGGAGAAGAATCAATGTTTAATAGAATGAAATTCGGGACTCTAATAATATTTTATAGTTAATTACAAAAAATTATTTTATTTATTCATTCGTTTTAGTTTTTACCTCAAAATTGATCAAAATCATCTAATCGAACTTTTAAAATTACAAAATACATTAAAAATTATTTTTAAATATTAAATTGTGTTGTTTTTCATCCTTCTCTTTTTATTCTCCAAAAATATAAGTCATTTTTTTATATTCTCCTCTCTCTTTTTATTTGTGAAGTTCATATCTTGTTTATATCTTCATTAAAAATAACTAAAATAAAAAATACTAATTAATATATAATCCGAAATTTCAATTCCTATTATACTTTTAAGTTAAATTTAAATATTCATTCGTTAAATGGTTAGTAACTGTATAAAGTTATATAGATAACAATGGGGCAAATCGAAATGAAACGGAACCCGATCAAGCATTTTAAATAAATTGGTTTCAATTTATTTATGTAGTGATATAGTTTTGATTTTAAATTTTAAAAAAATTGAAAATTTTGATTTGATTCGGTTTAGACACCGACCAAATTGACCAATGTTTATCCTAATTACATATGAATTACTAAACATAAAAATTAGATGTAGGCAAATGTTCAAATAAAAATTATTAAAATAGAAATTTAAATAAAATTCAAGAGAAACAATCCTTATATCAAATCACACACCCCCAAGGATGATATCACCCACTCGAGTAGGACTGAGCAAACCCGGACCGAAACCGGAAAAGTCAAATCGAGCCGGTGAATTTCGGTTTGGTTTGCTTTGGTTTGATTTTTTTTTTAAAATTTTACTTCGGTTTTTTGGTTTGGACCGAAATACTAACGGTTTGGTTCGGTTTCTCTGAGTATCGGTTCGGTTAAAACCGAATTAACCGATATATATACATATATATATATATATATATATATACACACACACACACACATATATAGGGTTGGGTGCTATGGAGAACACTTCTCATTTTTTGAAATTTATTGAATTTGTCATCCAAAATACATGTGTTATGTAAATTAAAATATAGTAATGAGATTAATATGTATTTAGAAAAAAAAAAAATTTACAGTACACTTACATGTTATTTACAGAACACAACATAGTTGTATATTTGTGTTCAATAAAATCATAACATTGTTAATTGAAATTTTGAAGTGTGATGTAAATAAAAACGTAATT
>PHNY01195339.1:18105-34342 GCA_003724115.2 Anethum foeniculum | reverse complement strand
ATTACTTCTATCGAAATATATTCTATCTTCTTTAGTTGATAGTTATTGGTAGAACTTGCTGGGCATTATTTGCTCATTCTTGTTGTTTTATCTTCCAACCCCACAGATAGCAATGTGGCCGGACCATCGAAGAATAACAAGGAAGTCGGAGATACCTATTAGTCCACAAGACCGACTTGAGGTGAAGGATTACGCTGCTAGGCGACTTGATATCCTAGCATATTTTATTTAAGTTAAAACATGCGTATTGTTATAACCCTTGGGTTAAGTCTATATTTGACTGCTGATCATGTTTCACTTAGAAGTAATAGTCAGTAACATAATTAGTAGAGATATTTGGAAGAATGTAATAATTGTGAAATTATTGCCTTATTATGATTCAATATTGTATTGATGCGTTTTCTGAGACTATAACATGTGTGTGTGTGAAAGGTAAGGGTCGAGATTTGAGTAAATGTGTGTTGATGAGAAATATAAAGGAAATGTTTTAAAAAGGATTTGTAAACTTGCAAGTGACTACCCAGATTCCTGACCCTAGATTTGAGGGTGTTACAACTGATATGATTATATAAGCATGACTAGATAAAGATCATATCCAATAATTAATTGCTCATTTCCATAAGTTGAGTAACCGACATATCCTTGCAATCTTCAATATCTTCAATCAGATAAATCACAGCATGATTTACTGCTTCCATAGAATCTGACAGATAAATACAAATAATAAATACTGATATCAATCTTTCAAACTCTGATGATAAACTCTAATTTTCCTAAGTGCTAAACACCAATCATCAAATTATCTAACAATGTTTACATCCTGGTCGATTTTCATTCGACCAGGGTTGGAAGTTGTTCAAAAATTTGACGAGAATCCTCGTCAAAAAAAGTTGATATTTCTTGTCAATTTCTATTCGACCAGGGCTGCAAGTTGTTAAAAAAATCGATGAGAATCGTCATCGAAAAAAGACTGATATCCTCGTCAATTTCCATTCGACCAGGGCTACACATTGATTAAAAGTTCGACGAGAATCCTCGTCGAAGAAGGGTTGGCATCCTGGTCGATTTTCATTCGACCAGGCTACAGAATTGTAAAAAATTCGACCAGGATTCTTGGTCGAATGAAATAAGGGATCCTCGTCGATTTCAACCAGGATTCCTGGTCTGTGGAAAAAAATGCAAAAAATTCCCAAAAATATGAAAAAATGCAGAAAATACCCAAAAATAAATAAAAATGCAGAAAAATTCTTAAAATATAAGAAAAATACCCGTGGTACAATAAAAATTCCTAAAAATTAGGAACAATTAATAAAAATACTTGTAAGTATAGTAAATTTCCTATAAAATGGGAAATGAGAGAAAATTGCTAAAATTTTAGAACATAAAACCTCAAGTGAGGTAATCATTGTAAGTGCGTAGCTCGCTCCACACCTTACGATAAAAATGATACCTAAAGAAGGGCATAGCACTTAACTTCTATGAAATCTCAAGAAAATATTTCCCAGAAGTTGGGGGCAAATGATAGGGATAAAATTGTAGCCGTAGAGACATAATTAATGGTGCATTAATTATGTCTGACGAATAATAAAGGCTTGAAGCCCGAATTATACGAATTGAGCCTAGCAGGCCAAATGGGCCAATAAAGCCTACCTAAGGCTGTAAACGGAAAGGAAATATATAACGTAGTTGATACTGTCCACACTATAGGATCAACCTGATCTGTAATATTGTTGATTATTCAAGTTGATAAGCCTGGTTAAGGTATGCAAGCCCAATGGGCTATATTATTAACCAAAATTCGTAGTCAATATGTCAGTTGACTTAACTGCTTGTCAAAGGTATTCTATCAAGGACATGATTCCTAGAAAGTAACCATCAAGGAACCATAATCAGCAACGAGTCTATTTCCTTATGTTATAGGACTCCAAAGTATGATCAAATATGAAGATTTGTTCACCAAGTCTCAAAAGTTTAATCCAACTCATGGATTCGTCACCAATTAAAGGGGCATGACCCTTCAACTCAGAACTACATTTTTTGACTTGATCCTTGGCACATAGCAAGGTACGTAGGCATTTTGTGAAGGCACTGTTAAGTCACGAAACACGAGACTAGTCATCAATGCTCGAAGCTCTTTAACCCTAATTCTAAAATACTAATTTTCTTCTATAACGAAATAATTATTTTAACAATAACTTTTTCCAAACTTTATGTATAAATGTGAAAATATATGATTTAAAAATAAATAAATTTTATATAATTTTTTTTGTAAAATAAATAAAAGTAAAAATATTATTATACTTGAACTTTAATACATATGCTAGTCGTTTGTACATAATACACATACTTTTTTATATATAAATTAAGCTTTATATATAATTTTATAAAAAAATAAAATTTTAAATTTAATGAAATTCATTAAAGCTCCCCGTCTAGTTATTTGTCATAGGATTTAACTTATACATAATTTTATGAAAAAAATATATACGGTAATAATTGAATTTAAAATTCTATTATTCAAAAATATGATTTGATTAAAACATTTGTGGAGGTGACTTTTGTTCCCCTGTTTTCTGCATATTAATTTTATAAATTTTAAATGTGCTTCACAAAGTTTAAATAAATATTATATTGTAGTCTTTTATGAAATAATAGTTGTTAGGTTTCGTTTCTTATATTGATAACAACTTTGATGCATGTCTAAGTTTTGTGAATTATTTTTTTTAAAATATACTTCACAATAATTAAAAAATGTGTTTATTACAAATTTTTTTTTAAAATAGTAATCTTCATTTTATATATTATGTAAAATCAATATATATATATATATATATATATATATATATATTAAAGTTATAATTTTATTATTTTACATCTTAAACTATACGTAATTTATTTGTTTGTAAATTTATATATCCTCTACATAAAAATAATTATCATACATAAAGTTTAACAAAAAAATTTATTTTTAAAATAATCATTTATATGGCTAATTATGTTTTACTTTTAAATTATATAATTATATTTTACATCTAAATTATATAATAATTTAAATTTTGAAAATAACAAAAGTAAAAGTAAGATACCGGTTCAAGGTTTTAAGCTACAGGTTCAAGGTTTCAAGTGGTTTCTCCTTACTGCTCTTCTTTTTGGTGGTAAGAGACCTTACATGTTTTTATAAAGTATATATTCGATATTAGTTTTTCTTTTCTAATCTTCTACATATACTCTAATTCTATATTTATTTTGTCAATAACAATTTCCATGATTAATGTATAATTATATTTTTCGTTAAAACAAACAAAAGTGAAGTATATTAAACAAGATTTAAGTCTGACACTATGTATGTGTTATGGATTAAAATTAGTGTTTCTAGAATTAGGGTTAGAGAGCTTCAAACTTTGAATGACTCGTCTCGTGTTTCATGACTTAATACTGCCTTTGCAACATGCCTACGTACCTTGCGCTATGCCACGGATCAAGTCAAAAACGTAGTTCTGAGTTGAGGGGTCATGCCCCTTTTAGAGGTGATGAATCCATGAGTTGGATTAGACTTGGGAGACTTGGTAAGCAGTCTTCATATTTGATTAGACTTTGGAGTCTTTTAACATAAGGAAACAGTCTCCTTACTGACTGCGATTCCTTGATGGAACTTTCTAGGAATCATATCCTTGATAGAATACTCTCAACAAGCTGTTAAGTCAACCAATTTATTGACTATGAATTTTGGTTAATAATATAGTCCATTGGGCTTGCATGCCTTAACCGGGCTTATGAACTAGAATAATCAACATGATTACAAATCCAGTTGATCCTATAGTATAGACAACATCAACTATATAATATATTTCCTTTCCGTTTACAACCTTAGCTAGGCCTTTTTGGCTTGCTAGGCCCAATTTGTATAATTCGGGCTCCGAGCAATTATTATTTATCAAACATAATTAATGTATCATTAATTGTGTCTCTAGGGTTGTAATTTTATCCCTATCATTTGCTCCCAACTTCAGGGAAATCTTTTGTTGAGATTTAGTAGAAATTAAGTTTTGTACCCTTCTTTAGGTATCATTTTTATTGCAAGGTGTGGAGCGACCTACAGACTTACAATGATTTTGCCCGTTCGAGGTCTTATATTCATTATAAAGATTTTGACAATTTTCCCTTATTTTCCATATTTTATAGGAAATTTACTGTACTTTCAAGTATTTTTATTATTTATTCCTAATTTTTCAGGAATTTTTCTCATACCACAGGTATTTTTCTTAATTTTTGAGATTTTTTCTGCATTTTCCCTATTCTATAGGCACCATCATCCTAGGCGTGGGTTACCCGCCCACGAAGCAGACTTGCAACCATGCCAAGGAATTGTGTCTCCTAGGCGTGGGTATTTGAAGGGCTTTCATTGGTTGATAGATCCTAGGCATGGGTTACCCCCTAGGAAGCAAGTTACCAACCACGCCTAGGAATTGTGTCTCCTGAGCGTGGGTTACTGAATGACCTCTAATGGGCTATTAAATCCTAGGCGTGGGTTACCTCCGTCTAGGAAGCACTCTTTTAACCTCGTCTAAGAATTGTGTCTCCTGGGCGTGGGTTTTTGAGTGGCCTCTAAAGGGCTATTAAATCCTTGGCGTGGGTTACCCCTTCCTAGGATGCATTCTTTTAACCACGCTTATGAATTGTATCTCCTGAGCGTAGATTTTTTAATAACCTCTAAAGGGATAATAGATCCTAGGCGTGGGTTACCCTTGCCTAGGTAGCATACTATCAGCCACGCCTAGAAACTTTGTCTCCTAGGTGTGGGTTTTTATATGGCCTTTACAGGGCTAGTACATTCTGGGTGTGGTTTATCCTCGCCTAGGAAGCGGTCTTTTAACCTCGCCCAGGAATTATATGTCCTGGGCGTGGGTTTTTGTATGGCCTCTAAAGGGCTAGTACTTTCTAGGCGTGGGTTACCCCTGCCTAGGAAGCATTTAAATTGAACCACCCAGGAAATGTGTGTCCAAGGTGTTGGTCTTTTGGCCACAATTTTATAATTTATCATATGTTAAATTTATAATTGATTTTATCATATGTTAAATTTATAATTGATTTTATTATGTTATTTCCTAATAGAACTCTCTAAAATTCTCTAGACTTCCCTACATTTTATTTAAAAATTGAATATGATGGACTTCCTGCCTAGGATGACCGGTTAGCCCACTTCATCAAGCCCATTTACCTCCTTTAGCAGGTAGGCAACCGGCTGGGTGAGCTATATAAGAAGGGGAGTTTGAGTTCATTTCTCACATCTCACTCCTAGAAAAATTGCTCTTCAAAAATCCTCCATTAAAAGTTTCTCTATTTTGCTTCTTCGAGGTGTTTTTTTGGCGTTCTAAGCCTCCGTGAGTCTTACCGCTTTCTGGGTTTTTTATTGAGTCTTCATCTTCTCCGATCCTCATCTTGATTTTCTGGGTTTTCAACATTCATCTCAAGCATTCTAATCGAGGATTCCGGCTCCTTTCACTCTTTATCCCTTCCAACACCTTCTCGCCCAACTAGGGCTAATAGAGGTAAAAAATCTCTTCTCCATTCTTTTAGGGATTTGTATACTGAGTTGGGGGAATATTTCCCTAATTTACTTCACTTAGATGCATACAACTACTCCTCTAAATATAATTCTGAAAAAGTAGGTCTTTTTGCTCGTTTGTTTGGTATAACAGGCCTTTAGGGCCGAGGCTTTGGGCCCAAATGATAGAGCATGTTACCTTAAGCCCGGGGCCATTCGTATAGAGGGTTTCCGTTTTCCTCCTCACCCCTTTGTCTCTCGCCTCTTAGCGGAAGCCCGGGATTGCCCAACCCAACTCACATCTAACACTTGGCATTTTATTCATTGTTATATGGCCCAATCCAAAAAACATGATTTTGAGCCCAATTTTCGTGTTTTCTGTTATTTTTTTAAATTTATTAATGCTCCTGATGACCAAGGCTAGGTCAAAATAGCTCATAGGAGCTTGGCCTGCTTTTGCTTTATCTCAGGCTCCAACCCAGATCGGAAAAGTGAATGGTTTTTTGTTTATCAGGATGAAGAAGGAGGTTGGGATAACCATTTTAGGCCCAACTTCTCAAAAAGTATTGACGGATCCTTAAGGGATCTTAAATTTGGAGTGGATGAGGATGCAGCCATCCAGGCTTTAGTGGCTAATAATTTGCAGCATTGTGCTCTCATTTTAGCCGAGGGCAACTAGCGACATCTAGGTCTTAACAATCTTGGTCATCAGGGTATTTCCTTCACTTAGTTGCTTTTATAACATTCCTTTTCTATTTTTTATAAAATCAATCACTTTCTCTATTAGTTGGCCTTAGCTCAAAATATTGTTTTTCATACTACGCGCATAATAAACACTTGAAATAAAAGCATGATCTTCCATTTTTCAAGCCAATTAAAATGTTATCTTTGCTTTTGATGGGAACTCCTGAAGAGTAAGTGATTTTTTCATTCACATTTTCATCGAGATCCACACATAAATAGATCACCCTATTATAAATATACGATAAGTTATCTCCACAATTTTCTTCTCCTTTTTGTGGTTGAAGCAAAGTTGGCTCATTGCATTTGTCTTTCATAAGATTAGCTTTCTCGTCAGCTTGAGTTTTTGAAGTGCAACACTTGGAAGCATAGTGGCCATATTTTTGCCAATTGTAACACTTAACATTTGATTTTTCATACCTTGAAATATACCTTCCTCTTTTACCACCTCTTGAATTTCGTGTCGTCCTTTTCCTTGTCCATGTAATAGATATTTTGCATTTGTCTAATTCAAGACGTCTTCAAAATGCATTACATATATTGCCTATGAAAGACCATATGATGCTGTCTTTGGTAACAAGATGAATGAGTAGGATTAGAATTTCAAAATTATGGTGGCAGTAATTATGTATTATCTTGCTTTTATTTAGTCCTTAACAAGAAAATATCGCTACGACCGTAGAAGATCACGTATTAATAACCTTTATTAATAAGCGAAACCTCCTTTCATTGGTACCTTGGTTTCACCGCCATTTGGTTTCACGGTTTCACCCCTTTTTAAATCATATATGTATTATAATTCCTTCCATATATATCATTTTTACCCCTTCTAAATTCCTATATACCTTATAATTCGTTTCACCACTTTTAAGGTACACCAATTTTTAGTTTCACGATTCTTATACGTATTATAATTCCTCCCATATGTGTTGTTTTTACCCTTTTAAATTCCTATATGCCTTATAGTTGGTTTTTCAACTTTTTATTTTGGTTTCACTCTTAAATTTCTATTTTACGAGAATTCTATGTTACCTTTTAGTAAAATACTAAAATTGATGAAATCGTATTATAATTACAGTACTTCTATTTCCCGTAGAATTCTATTTTATTTCTTAATGAAATAATAAAATTATTGGCATCGTATTATAATTATAATACTTTTGTTTTCGTAGAGTTCTATATTATTTTCAGTGAAATAAAAATTGTAAGAATTCTATTATAATTACAATACTTCTATATTATGGAGAACTCTATATTATTTCTAACGAAATTTAAAAATATTGGATTAAATTTGTAATTGAAATTTTTTCGTAATAACCATATGGAGTCGCAAAAATAACATTATTTTATAACTTTATATAGTATCTACTTGACATACTTTATTTTCATTTTTGAATTAGACAATGATGTCGATTTAATTATATGTTTATAATGTAATAAATAAAATATTAATTGTATTATTATAAATAAATTTATTAATTTTTCTCGATCCCGTGCTTTGCACGGGTTATCTTCTAGTATATATAAATTTAACAAAAGGCAATGCGGCTACACGGATGGTTCAATTATAGCATGTTAGATTGTTATTAACTAGTTAATCCTAATGCTTCTTATTTCTCAAGTATGCATTCTTTCAGCTAGTTTTTTTTTTTGTTCAAGTATACATAGACCATTCCCCCTCTTGTATTTGTACAAATCTTCTTCCATGTCCTCGTCCACAATCTCTTTTGACTGCTTTGTATATTCCATCGTTATCTTTGAAAGATAATTTTGCATGTAAGGCTTGCTCAATCGACTCATTTTTTTTAAATATTTTTCCTTCATGGGATTGTAATGATACCATAAGCTCATCAATCGTCATTTCATCTATATCTTTAGCCTCCTCTATTGTCATGACTTTGTAATCAAATTTAGAGTCAAGTAAACGAAGAACTTTTTCAATTACACGAACATCACTTACCTCTTCTCTATTGCTTTTCATTTGGTTGACAACGGTCAAGACCCTTGAAAAATAATTCGACATTAATTTGGATTCCTTCATTCGTAAAGCCTTAAACTCGGGAAGAAGTGTTTGTAGCCGAACTCTCTTAACTTTTTCATTTCCACTGAAAGAAGACTTTAGAATATGACAAACTTTATTTGATGTTGTTGCGGAAGCCACCTTTTGTAGCATAGAATGATCTAAACAAATGATCATGATGGCCTTTTGGTACTTCTTTCTTTAGGCTTAAAGTTGATCTTTTTGACCTTGATTTAGACTTGCTTCATTTTCAGGCACCATTAATCATTTTTCCACTAGTTCCCACACATCTTTTGCTCCAAAGAATGCCTTGATGCGAATGCACCAATTCTCATAATTATCTTTAATGAATTTTGGCTTTTGCCATCATGATCTCATTCTTCTTTAAAAATTACAAGTCTTCAAAGACAACTAGAACCTTTGGCTCTGGGTACCAGTTTGTTGGAAGAAAGGATGTCCCTCAACAAACTAGCTAGAAAATGAAGAGCAAGGCTTTTTGTTGGAATTAATGAATCATTTACAACTAGATAGAAAATTATAAAATCTATGGTCAAGGATTTTTGTTGGAATTAATCCAAACTTTCACGTTTAATTAAGGGTTCTCGATAATTACATATAATTTATTTATCTATTTTTATCTTAATAATTAAAGTAGTAGAATTATTATTATTTAAGATAAAAAGCACCATTTCAGCATAAAATAATACAAAGCATATTCCACCAACTAATACATTGCTCAAGAATTTTTATTGGATCTTAAAGAACCAAAGGTGATCACTTCTTTTATGACCACCTTGTCTCAGCTTCAATATGTTGTTGATGGAATTTCCAAAAACTGATAATCTGAGCTTGTTCGTTTTATGAGGATCTAAATTTTATGTTTCGATTTTAGATATTATCTTAGTTGAATACATAAATAAATTAAGGTAAAATTACACGCTAAAATTGGACCTTTAAAAAATTTTATTAGGCTGCAAATTATTTTTATGTGCGAAACATGTATAAGTTGTCAATGTGACAAATATATAATTAATTCATGATTCATAACATTGTTGTAAATGGTTAATAGGTGAAGGTAATTAAGGCGGGTCCATGAATAAATGACAATTTATTGAAATGATTAAAGGCTCCCAAACTTGGATTTATATATGTGTGTGTATGTGTATAGTTATTCTTTTAATTTACTAACACATACAAGATTAATGATATAGTTATATAGATATGTTTAAAGAGTATGATTGAAATAAATAAAAATTGTAAAATCTAACTTTTAAATTGAGACTCAATTATAGAGAAAGTATTATGACAGTTTGTCACTGAACTGTCAAAAATAAGATTTATATTTACCATATTAATATTTTTCTTAATTTTATTCAAATTTAGACCTTTGTAATTGTAATAATTTTTCATCCTAATTCACAAATCTTTACCAGTCATGCCTATTTTAAATTTTAAGATTGTAAACTCAATTTATAATTATGGGTATATCCTATATAGTCACACCCAGCTAGTAATAAAAAGTACAAGTTTGATCACTGTGACGATGAGTACAATTTAATTTAAGTTACCTTCTTATAAAACAAATAATATATTTAGGTTATATGGCTTTCTGTTTTGCTATGATTCAATAAAAGCCATCCTTGCAGGCCTCCTCTCAAGCAAGAGGCATTTCTTCTCATATAACGTAGCAAGTTCCTTCCTAATTGTTTCAATTTGCTCATGAATTGTCTGATCCATGGGTGCCTCCTTGGTTTCTGACTTGTGATTGGTTAGAATGGACACTTGCAGGGCCTTTTATAGCCCTTTGAATCAGGATTTATGAAGCTAAAGACAAGTTTAATTTGGCTCATGTATGCAACCTTTTGGACTTTATACTTCAAAATCCTTCAACCATCAATTAAACTAAAAGAAGATTTTAGAATATCCCAAACTTTCTTTGATGTTGTTGGGGAAGCCACCTTTTGTAGCATAGAATGATCTATACAAATGATCACGATGGCCTTTTGGTCCTTCTTTCTTTGGGCTTGAAGTTGATCTTTTTGAACTTGATTCAGACTTGCTTCATTTTCGGGCACCACTAATCCTTTTTCCACAAGTTCCCGCACATCGTTTGCTCCAAGGAACACCTTCATGCCAATGCTCCAATTCTCATAATTATCTTTAGTGAATTTTGGCATTTGCCATTGAGACATTCCATTAGCCATGATCTCATTCTTCTTTAAAAATCACAAGTCTTCAAAGACAAGTAGAACCCTTGGTTCTTGGTACTAGTTTGTTGGAAGAAAGGATGTCACTCAACAAACTCACAGAACTCAAATATTTAGGAGAAGAGGTATTTTATATAAAACTCTTGCTTAAGTGTAGAACTTCAAAAGACACATTAGAACATTCTATGGATAGTTATAGAGATTAGACTCATATATGTATCAAGAATAATCTAGAATAATCCACACACTTCTATTATTTTTATAGTCAAAATTTATATTTTATTTTAACATAAAGTAGACCAAGAGAAAGAAAATAACATACTTTGGTTTTACCAAACAAGTATTCAAAAAAACATTTCAACACTATAAACGGCCTTTCTAGTAAATTGTAGATGCATGTACTAATTTTTTCCACATGTTTAACAATGTTTGACAACACCTAAGATTTCTATTTCATCTTTTTAAGTCAAACATTTACTAAAATATAGAAAATTAAGAGATTAACGGAAAAAATTGGTTACTAAATCTCCAATTTTTGTTTAAATACAAATTGAATGAGACATAGAAAGAACAATTAATAAAATGAAAAAAACTGTGTGAACCATTAAATTTTTTGTTTTATTCAAATAATAGTTTGAGAAATTTAAATGCTCATACTAGTCATTCTATTGGAGGAGCAGTAGAAGAGAACACACCTAGAGATAATAGAAATAAACATAAAGTTGAACTTAAACAATCTAAACATTCTAAGATAAGTCATTAGTAATGCGGGTCACAGGACTTCATGCTTTTATTGTAGATGCAACTAGTCCTCCCAAAATAGTCTATAAGTGAATCAATGAAAGAACTAATAATGTCACCACAATCTGCATTCAAACAATTCTAAGTCCTTCAAAATGAAAGCATCTCCTAACATCCTTAAAAAGAATTTGAATGGGTTATGGTTTACCGTTTGCCGATAAGTAAAATCAACTTGAGATATGAGTCCATGGCCACAAACCACAGTTAAAGGAAATTGGTAATGTTGTGCAAATTATGTGACACAACTTATCACATTACATCCATTAGAGATTTCGAGGATGAATGGTTTCTCTCTGAAACTTTGTGTTAACGGAGGAATTTAGTGATAACAAATTCCGAGGGTTGATGGAATTATGATGGTGTAGAGTGTAGGTTAAGGTGTTTAGGGTTAGGGTTTTGTGTTTGGAGGTGGTCAAATATGCAGTTAAGATCGAATGTCCAATTCTCTCACTACACCATACATGCACCTCTGCAACAGCCAAGCTTGGTGTTGCAAAGAAAAAGGTTACAATAGCTCTACAAATTTGGTCTAAGGCAACCCTGCTTTTTTTTATGTTGCCATAGACTAAACATAGTGTTACTCTAGCAAAATATAAAGATAAATTTATATTATAATATTTGAAAAATTCATGTAATTTTATTTTTCAAAGTTAAGTATAATGTTTTTTTTTAAAAAATAAAATATTATCTAATAAATTGAAAAAGATTAAACTATTAGAGAAGTAACATATATTATAAATGAGTTTTCTAAAATTTTAAAAATAAATATTTCATTTTACACAAAATAAAATAATAAATAATAAATAATATATATATATAGCTTAAAATATTTTTAATTTTTAAACTTTAACAATTAATTGATGTAGTTGTCCAAGTTCATGATAGTATTTATAAAATAATTTAATTTTCATTAACAAAATTTGAAATAATAGAATTTATTAAAAATTAACATTTTGAAATCAAAAATGAAAATCAGATTAATAGTACACGTAAGGGGGCCGGGACTGTTCCAAAATTTGAGAAGCGTCAAAAAAAATTGTAAGCGGCAAATTTGGTGAACAAAATATTTGGTCAAAATAAAAAATCTAATTTAATTTTCATAAACAAAATTTGAAATAATAGAATTTATTAAAAATTAACATTTTAAAATTAAAAATGAAAATCAGATTAATAGTACACGTAAGGGGGCAAGGACTCTTCCAAAATTTGAGAAGCGTCAAAAAAAAATTGTAAGCAGCAAATTTGGTGAACAAAATATTTGGTCAAAATAAAAAATCTGGTCTCACTTTTCTCTCACTCTTTTCTCTCGTTCACGCTGTCTCACTCTTTTGTCACTGTTTTCTCTCATAAATAGCTCGGCTTATATAGTGTTAGATTTGGGGCTTTTTCAAAATATACGAATCATGAATCGAGTTGGGAGCTTATAGATCGAGTTTGGTGCTAAAGCTTGGTTCGATTGGCATTTAATTAGGGCTTTGATTGGGTTTTTTTATCTCATCATGTATTATTCCTTCACTATTACTTTAATTGTGGTTCAGATTATGGTTTTGGGTTTTTATTGGGGTTCAGATTAGGGTTTCATTTGGGTTTTTATTGGGGTTCAGATTAGGGTTTGTATTCAAGTATATATGTTTGTTTATGTTTGTGCATATGATTTGGTGTTAATTCATGCTTGAGATGCTCACATGCTCTCTTCCTCTCTCTCTATTTCTCTTTGTCTCTCTCGCTCCATCTTTCTCTCTCTCTCTGTCTTTCTCTCTCTGTCTGTCTTGTGTTCTGATGCTCTGTTTAATTTGGGCTTTAATTTGGTGTGTATATTGTTTATGCTCTATCTTATATATGAGCAAAAGGTTTCTTGTTTTGATTGTTTTTTGGCTCATCGAAGCAGTTAGAACACCTTTTAGAAAAAGGTGTCTTATATTGTTTATACTATGTCGTTTTTATTGTTTATGCTATGTCTTATATTTCATGCTTTGTCTTTGTGAATATTTTAAGTCGGTGCGTCTTTGTTGTGATGTTGTTTGTCATATGAAAATATAAATGTTTACGTACAATACTAGGATAATGTGGTGTGGCTATTATATTTGACTAGGTTACTACTGAACTAGGCTATTATAATGTGGTTGCTGTTTTAACATCATTGTTCTTGTGGTCACAACAGTAGTGATGGATGGCTGGATTGAACTTCCAAAGTTCAGTGAAGGATATATTAGAGGGATTAGAGGTTTTTTAGGTTCTAGATTTTCTGTAGGTGATGAAATCTTATGCCCCTGTAAAAATTGTAATAATCGCAAGTGGCGTCGTGACGATGTGATATATGACCATCTCGTCTACAATGGTCCATCTCCACTATATGTGAACTGTCCAAAAAAATTTCCTGAATACTAAACCAGATTAACATAAAAATTTTATCTTCAAAATATTTTATTAAGACCAAAAACAAACTGAATATATGACAACCCGGATGTTGTGTGTGGCCTTGAGTAGAGCATGCATAACCTTTTACTCATTGATTTAAATGACACAAGGTTTTTGCGTTGACAAACTAGACTCCAGGTTACACATTATCACAGAAGACTTTATATGCATAATAGGCCTGTAACTAGACCAAAACAGAGCTAGAACAGAGCATAGACAGCAGATTTGTTTTTGACATTTTCGATAACAACACGCACACACAGATACACGCACGCGCACACACACATACAACTACACACACGGATACACGCACTCACACACACGACTACACATGCAATTTACAACTCTTATAACTTACAATACAACATAAGATTTCTAATAAAAAATCTCGCATGACCAATTCGTATATACATACTACCCAAAATCAATCACAAGCATAGCAAATACATAATTTATCATCACTTAAGCTTCTACTATCATAAAATCACCATTTAAACTCAAATATCGCACTTAAAGAACATAAAATCAAACCCGAATTGCTAATATTCAAATATGAAATTTAAGCATTAAAACTCTTAACCAAAAAAAAAATCATATTTTGAGCATGAAATCCATAACATAATCACATACCATCATCAATTAACACATAACCTAATCATAATCATAAACTAACAAAACCCAGATTCTCAAATCTTCTAAAACTACCACATGAAACTTAGAAAACAAGTTTAAAATCATATGTAGAGCTCATATCATCATCGTCCACAACCGGTTCACCGGTGGCGGCAAAAATGCGGTGGTGCCCAAAAATAGGATTTCTATCACGCATTCCAACCCATTGATCATTAAAACTCTACGGGTAATCTTAATTCATCAAGAAAATTCAGTTTGGATGCATAAAGGATCAAACCCGAAGCAAGGGTTTCAAAAAACCACAACGGCGGCTATACACACACATGCACACATAAATCAAATACAAAACGATTCGGGAAGCTTAGAGCATCATATCCCAATTAAAATTAGTGTGATTCATGTAAGAAACAAGAAAAGCCGGGAGGAATTGTGAGAGGAGAGAAGAGAGATTACAGGCCACGGAGAGCGAGAGAAAGGAGAGAGACACGGCGGATTGAAAAACATATGACGGCTTGGGTTTTATGCCCGAGGGGTAAATATGTTATTACATAATTAAAATTTTATTTTAAATATATGTGAATGCTTTTATATACATATATATACATATCCTTTTTTATTGGAAAATAAAAGGAGTTGGGCAAAAGATAATTATTTTTTAAGAAAAATATATTTCAGCATAAGGAAACTATATATAGCTACTACCTATATTTTTAAAATATTTTTATTCCATATAATGAATTAAATATAAATTTTGGGAGTTTTAAATCTATTAAATCCAATATACTTTAAAAATTAACATAACATGTCAAAAGATATAAATAGTTAATGGGCATATTTTTAGAAAGTCTCTTAATTAATAAGGAAGATTATAAAACAAGTCTCATGATTTTCGAATACTCAGAAAATTTTATAAAAATGTTTAGTTAAGAAATCATTAAATTAACCAAAATACACTTTAACAATTCCAATTTATTTTCACACAAACACAAAGAAGGCACATAATATAAAATTATTTGAATATCTATTATTGGCAGACCTCTTAATAACTATGACAATTATAACTTAATGAATTTATAGGAGCCAATCTATCAGAGAGCACAACATTTAATAATATTTAGAATTCTAAGTCGTTATACTCATATTATATTCAAATTGGTACTAAACAGTCGTAAGAACCTGAGTACGACATTTAACATGAAATAAAAAAATATATGTCCCTTACACGACCACAGACAACATATATCACGTAATAATTAAGACTTTGAAACCTATAATAAGACACATAATATTTCATATAATATATCACCAAATAATCGTAAAATTCCTGTATATTGTTGGGTTTCAACCCAATAGGTAGTATGGGCTTGGTGATACAAGTCATAATTGGATTGGGTAATAATTGTTTGGGTAGACAATTATTATTTTAATTGGATTGGGTAATAATTGTATGGGTAGACAATTATTATTATAATGCGTTTAAGAAATTAGTCTTGGTGGCTAAGTTTGTGATGGCTATATATACATAGTCATGTTATTGTTTGATTGTATGCTTGAGCATTGTTTGGCTTAAGTACTGGGTTTGGGACACCATTGAGGTGTTATGTATTGATGTATTATTGGTAATTTTTATTGATTAATAATACAAGTTTGGGACGTGGGTCTTCCGCGTTATATATTGTGTTCGTGCTCCGCATTGGTTGTTTTGAATCACGTATATTTGTGTGGGTTTCCCCCTAACAATTGGTATCAAGAGCCAAGGTTCGTGGTGGAGAGGGTTAGGGGATTTGAGATTTAATTGTTTAATGGACGAAACAATTTTACCTTGTGGCAGAGCACGGTGAAGGATCTGTTAATTCAACGAGGTTTATATGT
>PHNY01195328.1:16883-34570 GCA_003724115.2 Anethum foeniculum | reverse complement strand
TCATGAGTATAATATTACCTATTATTTAATTTAAATTTTTTATATTTACCTTAGTAAAATCAATTTTATTTTTAATTGTGTAAAAGCCGTGGAGGAGTCTGAGGAGTCCTAAACATCCAATAAAGCGGACTCTTTTGTTACGTGTGCTTCTTGTTTTTTTTTTTTATAAAAATTAGAAATATGAGTATTTTTTAAAGTTATGAAAAGGGATATTATTTTTTTATAGAAGGTGATAACCAACAAATTATACGATATTCTGCTTATAACATTTTCTAAATATATTTGTTATAGCCTAAAAAAGACATACTAATTTATTTATTTTAAAATCAAAATATATTTTTGAAAAGAAAATCAAAACACAAAATTTAAAGAAAATCAAAACACAAAAATTAGAAAAGTCGGGGTCACAATTGAATTCTTCTGAAACACTTTTCAAAGCATAAAGATAAGTCGCCCACTACCTGCTATCTGATCCTCCTGTCACGCGATATTATTTAATTTGATTTATTTTCTTTATTTTTGATAATTTTAATTATTCAAATAAATCTAGAAGTGTTTGAGTTTTAATATAAGAGTTGTGGAATAAGTTGAATATGATTAGTATATTATTGGACTAGAATCGAATAGAGTTTGTAGTATTGCAAGATACGTAAATCATTCTTTTAATAAATTATGTGTGTTTATTATTTTTAGAAGGTTTTAATAAATTTTTTAGGAAAGTGTTAACCAACCAAACAAACGAAACCATGTTTTGTTTATAATCCTGTCACGTGATATTATTTAATTTGATTTATTTGATTTATTTTTGATTATTTTAATTATTCAAATAAATCTAGAAGTGTTTAAGTTTTAATATAAGAGTTTTGGAATAAGTTGAATATGGTTAGTATATTATTGTACTATAATCGAATAGAGTTTGTAGTATTGCAGGATACGTAAATCATTTTTTTAATAAATTATGTGTGTTTATTATTTTTTTAGAAGGTTTAATAAATTTTTTAGGAAAG
The DNA here is from genome assembly GCA_003724115.2 of Anethum foeniculum. Classification (NCBI taxonomy): domain Eukaryota; kingdom Viridiplantae; phylum Streptophyta; class Magnoliopsida; order Apiales; family Apiaceae; genus Anethum; species Anethum foeniculum. The sequence continues at coordinate 33,563 of PHNY01195328.1, read as the reverse complement.
TGTTAACCAACCAACCAAACGAAATCATGTTTTGCTTATAATAGTATAGTATAGATATCTTTCCTTCTACAATCTCCTCAGCTAGTTTGTTAGCATGTTTCGAGCTAATGAAAGCATGTATCCTATTGTTCTACAGGAAAGGAAATAAATATCTATCACAATATTGTCAAAGAACATCAAGTCATTAAAAATTTTAAAGGAGTTGCAGTTGTAAGACATACAACATCATCTAAGAAAATGATATTTATGCCTCACTGTTGGGTTTCCTTGTTTACTCATTTCCATATTCTCTGAGTTTTGAGTCTGCACTTCCAGTCATAAGTTGGTGTGTCTATTTTGGAAAAAATCTCATACTTCTACAACGCCATTAACCTGTAACACAGGAAAAGAGTATATCATTAATGTTAACAGTGTATATGAGAATTCAATATCTACTTAATGGTTTCACCTGTTCGAAGATCTTCTGTTAGTTGGGGTGAGTTTTAATTCTCTCTTAAGACCGCCTATACTGAATCTTCTCACCTTAGATCTGTAATGATTTGGTAGAGAGAAGAAGTAGTGATTATTTTATGGGACTCTGCACTTTATAGCTGTTGTGCTTGTACTAAGTGGTAAAACTAAACCATGGGCTGAGCATTTTTTTATTGATATAACTGTGATATTTTCTAAATTTCACTTGGTGCATGATTTTCGCGCCTGAGTTTCCAGTTTTTGTACCGAACTGCAAGCTAGATTAAAAAGAATTAAAATCTGAGAAGTCTGGAAATTTTGCAGTATGATACGGGACATGTCAATATGCAATGGAGTTGTTTTGTAATTTAAAGAATTTAACTTATGTTGTATTTTAATTTCTATGTTATTTGAGATTAATTTTTTTCCCGTAAATATCTTTTTGTCGTGAATAAGCATTGAAAGTACTTTTACTTGCGAAATTGTTTTTCATTTAAAGTATATTTACTATTTACATGTACTTAAAAAATGTTCTGAATTTTTTGTAGTCTTTGGTTATGTAATTAAAAACTATTAGTCGCACTATATCGAAAAACTTGAATTCATAGTGTGAAATATAATTTTGACAATAAAAAATAAATACTTAATGACTAGGGGATATGATTTACGATTTTCAGAATTTTTTGGTATGTAAACGTCTTCGTGCAATAAATGTTGGGTAGACATAAAAAAATTATGTATATCATTCGTTTTCTTAATGTGAAACAAATTTTTCATGCCAAAAAAAAAAATCTTAATGATCAGGGGGATATAGTTTACGATTTTTTGATATTGCCCAAAAATTACACACATCAAATCCGTACCACATAGGATTACACAATAATATTACACACATCAAATCAGTACTACATAGAATTACAGATGACTTCATAAGCTATTTGGATACAGTATAATATTTTATTTCTATCACCAAGAGTCAATCAAAGTCCCTTTTTAGTATAAATGACTACGTACAGTATATATAATATTTATATGTATGTAAAATGTCTTTATATTACTAATCTTAATTTTATATTTATATTTATACCCATGTAAAGTAAATTTGCGATATTTTTAAATTTGTGAAGTAATTGAACATGTTATTGGATAAACCAAATACGTACTACTTAGAGATTAGGGCATAATGTTTACTACATTTAGATATATTATAAATTTTTCTACCTATCGTAAAAAGGCATTGAAAGTCCTTTAATTTAATAAATTATTCGGCATATAAATTATATTTAAAATTTAAATTAATGTGAAAAATGTCCATATTGCTGGATAGTCTTACTTTACATTATTCTTTTAATTTTTATGTTGTGATGTTGTATTATTGGTTTTGACAAATACGTAATACTTATTTATTAGTGATCACTTTTTACAATTTATATATATATATTATAAATTTTTCTTTCTATCATAACAGGGCATTGAAAGTCCAATAATTTTAGAAATTATTCAGCATCTAAAGTTTATTTAATATTTTAACTTAATATAAAAAAATGTACATATTATTGTATAGTCGTACTTACATTATACGTGTACTATCTAAGAAAAAAGAAAATATTTTATAAAAAATTATTGATTTTGTTGAAGTTGTTGGGATCCCGTTATAGGATATGGTAGTTGATTGGACATGATATTACACAAATCAAATCGGTACTACATAGGCATACAGATGACTTCATACGCTATTTGGATATGGTATATAATATTTTATTTCTATCACCAAGAATCAATGAAAGTCATTCTTTAGTATAAATGACTAAGTAAAGTGTATATAATATTTATATTTATGTAAAATGTCTTTATATTAATAATCACAATTTTATATTTATATTTATACGCCTGTAAAGTAATTTTGCATTTTTTTTTTTATTTTGTGACGTGAGTGAACATGTTATTGCATTAACCAAATACGTAGTACTTTGAGATTAGGGATTACTTAGTACGATATTTAGATGTATTATAAATTCTTCTTCCTATCGTAAAAAGGCATTGAAAGTCCTTTAATTTTATACATTATTCGGCATGTAAATTATATTTAATATTTAAATTTATGTGAAAAATGTCCACATTTGTGTAATAACAAACGTGTATTGTTAAGAAAAAAGTAAATATTTTATGTTAAAATTATTGATTTTGTTGAATGTATTTATTTAATATTTTTTGTAATGTTGAAATATCGGTTTTGACAAATACGTAATACTTAGGTATTATGGATTACTTTTTACAATATTTGGAATTATTATAAATTTTTCTTTCTATCATAATGGGGCTTTGAAAGTCCAATAATATTATAAATTATTCGGCATGTAAAGTATATTTAATATTTTAAATTTATATAAAAAATGTCCGATGTATAGTCGACTTACATTATTATGTTGAATCTTATTTTTAATGTTAAACTATTGAATTTATTTATGCACTTTATATTTTGATATAGTTGCGTCATTTTAGAATATGTTTTATCGGTGTCAAGTGTTGGGATAAAATATTAATGACGTTTTTTTAAGTACTCTACTTAAAGTTACAAATTTATACAATTGTGTGATGACAAATGGCTTTTTCTATATACGTGTAGTGAACAAAAAAAATTAAGTTATTTTTTTGGCCTGCTATGTTATCAAAGTGGTGTTTACGTGTATTAGTGGATTTCTCAATCTTTTTATATTTTTTTTGCTATCATTTACTCTTCCTCGAGAAGTCTGCAATTACTAAAAGGCCACATTCGTTGCATGCATACCAAGTGGACTAATGAGCTTCCCTGAACTCAATATTAATACCCCCGATGTTAGACAAATTGAGAACGTTTCATTATCACTACTACACTCCCATAGTTCAAGTTCTTCTCTCCGTTAAAACACAAAACATGACATCTGGATCTAACCCCGGGTATTTTCTTCATACTTCATTACCTTTTTGTATGTAAGAATCTTAGATTAATATATTATCTCCGGTTCCTTAACTGCCTATAGGGGTGATCTTCGAAAAAAGTTTTACAGGATCATGTACTTGTGTGTATATTTATTTTCCTGATTCGTATCATATGTCAATGTTTTAGAGTTTTCCATTAGGTTCATAATGTTACATCTATATAGTGAAAGCCGACGTAAAATAGTATATTTCTGTTTTCCCTCTATTGTCCAATAAGTATGCCTATCGTTACCTTTTTATATTTCTTTAATATTGTAGCTTGATTCCTTTTTGCTATGTATGATCTATACTGTTGTATAATATGCATTAAGGCGGGTTTGTCACATGCATGCTAAATCGATCAGGTTCATGTACTTTAAGTTTATGTTTGTCTGTATTATGTACTAAAAGTATTGCATGTCGTTACTGACTGAACTAATCCTTAGCGGATCCTCCCCATCACTCTCTGCTTCCAGCGTGGACGGCTCCGATGACTAAGACATGGTGGTGAATCAGGGGTACCGCTTCATGAATTCTGAGCGCATGGAAAAGAGCATGACTAATCTGAATGTGAACCTCGCTACGGTGGCCAGAATGGTCGAAGATCTGTCCACCAGTCACCTGGAGTTTAGTGCCCAGATGAAGAAAGAGCAGGAAGAGTTCAACATCAGGTTCAACAACCAGCACCAGGTGTTTTTGGAAGAAATTAGGCTCATTCGTATCCAGCACACCGAGATGAGGAAGAACATGAAAGGAGGGTTTTAAGTCCATGCCTAGCTTCGTTATCAAAGTTGTTTATTTTAAGTTTATTTCAGTTTATTACTTATGAATTGGACAATGGTATCACTGCTTTTGGTTATCTCATAATATTTGCTATTAAGTTTATGTAATTTTGGGAACAAATATTTTAAGTAAAATGGTAATGCATGTTGGATGTTAAGTACTATGTTTTCTGACTTTCAGTTCTTTGAATCTATGCTTGCATGTTATTGTGATATATGTTGAAGATATATTTGTTGAAGATATAAGCAGACTGTATATTTTTGGTTTCTTCTTCGTACAAAAAACAAAGTCATGGATAAACTTGGTCATAAGAAAATAATGCAAGTATGTAACCATATGTATACCATATTAGTTTAGATATGAGGTCAAATTGGCAAGTACTTATATAAGTAAATCTTTATTTTGTTATTTATATATTGACCATAATTGAATATGTAGTAAAATTAGACAATAGAACAACAATCCTAAGTTAAGTCTTAGCTTATCTTATTTGTTCCACTATCATGCTGAAGATTGTAATTTTTTTGGAAATTGACTAAATATTTTTGCTTGCCCAACAACCAAAAATCTTTGGGGATTACGTAAACAGTGGGGGTAACGTGACTTGTCACTGAGCTCCATGGCCAATGTGTAGTTTAAGTTGTAAACTTGGTACATATACCCCACTCTCGAGCCACTCAATTGAGCTAACAGTGACATAAAGTATAAGTTCATTCATGGCAACCACCTAACTAAAAGATCTGTAAGTTTTACAGGGGGTTATGCTGCAGTTTTCCCGCGTAAATGAACAGAGTAACTCATGATTTTTAACTATATGTTCGTACCCTCATATATAATGAAAAGTCTTTGCTTGATTTTAATATTAAACTATTAGCTTCATAAGTTGTACTGACTGTGAAGGAGGACATAATATCAAACACCCAAAGAAACGATATTCTCTAAAAAAAATTAGGTACACTGACTTTCTACAGCTCAATATTCTGCAAAAATGGCTCAGAAATTAGAAAACAAAATTTACAGCTTCTTCTGCATCAACAAACCAAAGACATAGTTCATAGGGTCTTTAGTAAGGACCTCACTAAATTACTACGTGTTATAAGCATAGTGTTATTTTTGCATTGCTAGATTTTACTTTTGACGTTGTGATAATATTCTTTCAGCGTTTGACACAATCATTTGTCGACAAATATGGTGACAATCTACTGAACAGGCTGTTCGTAGAATTACCATATGCTGCTTTGTGGACATGCACATATGTGCGAGGAAGTAATCGTATAGAAGGATTATTATATATGTTCAATTACTATGCGCTGAAACCGTACTATATGTTCGTTCTTGGTTATAATGGGGGTAACAAATTATGGTTAGAAATATTTAACCCTTATGGTGTTGAGGTAGATTACTCTTTGTAACCTGTTGCAAAGTTGGCAAAATGTGTTCCAAGTGCGAGGTGCATTGAATTTGAGAATGACAAATTGTTGGCACAATTTACATTCAACTGTTACAACAGTGATAACGGAGATTATGATTTGGTAGTTTCGAAAGCTCACCTTAAAAAAAATTATACATTCAGGTAAACGGTTTGGTAGTAAACTTTACTTGGTTTTATCTCTTTACCATATCCCCTTAAAGCTACATATGTCTGGTAGGCCTTCACTAAACATGGATGTAGGCAATTGGGCATAAACGGGTCTACACATTCGGTGGAGATAGGATACAAAGAGTTATGTGGGAAATCAAGGTTAAGTGGGAAGATAATAAAATGTTCTTTAGTAAAAGATGGTGTGATTTTGCAAAGGCAGGGAACCTTGAGGAAGGAGACATACGTGTGTTTCAAAAGACATCAGAAAGCTCTAAATTTCGTGTGGTAGTTTTTACAAAGAAAGATGTACAAAGGTTCAACAAGTCAGGTACGTCTCCTTATTTTCGTGCAAATGACCTTTAATATATGTAGTTAAGATCATAGTTTAATCAAAATTTTACAATTCCATCAAGGTGTCCAGCAGGGGAAGTCAGTGATGAAATGGCTTAAGATAATGAATAACAAAAATGTGTTCACAGGGGAAGTGGTATGCTGATTTCTCGCCTAAACTCTAAAATATTATTTTCCTGAAGTATAATTTCAATGTTATTTAAGTAAAATTTCACCTGTATTTTCCAGGAAGTGCCAAGATTGTTCGTTGAGGAATATGGCATGCTTCTCATTGACAATGTACATTTATTAATGCCTGATGGACACGAATTTTGTGTACATTTCTACGGGATGAGTGATGTCCTATCTGGTTTGCATAAAATGATGCAATCATACTCAGTTAATGAAGATTATGTCCTCTTCTTTGATTAAGTCGGAAGTTCTCATTTTTTTGTAAGCATTTATAATGAAGAAGGGGTGGATGTTTTTGCAAAATGCACTACCAAGGTGTTGTTAACTGATGTCATGCGCGAAACTAAATGCCCAGTTATTAATATTTCTGATGATAGTGTGGACAACAATGAAGGTATACTTCACTTACTATTTTTTTGGAAATCCTACTGATTCAACTAATTTTAATATAATTTCCCGTCATATTGCAGAGGTTGAGATCAGTTTATTGAGTGACTGTCAGGAGGGAGTCAGCACCTCCATTTCCAATTTAGAAGCCACATCAAGTATTCCCCCAGAAGTTAATGTTGGAGTTAAATTCTTCAATTTTATGTGATATATTGGTCATGGCTGCTTCAATACATAAGTAGGCTGGGAGAATTTCACCCTGGACACAAATTGGAAATCAGGGAACGTAATTTGTTTTATTTATCTGAAGAACAAACCTTTCGAAGTATATGTAAAAGTATGGTGTTCATGCCTTATGAACATTTTTGTTCTCTGATATTTGCTTCTTCAGTATTATTCTCTACATTATAATAGTAGTTTTGAATAATACAATATGCTTCTGTCAATTTTATTGGAACATGCATCTGTTTACTAAATATGCGTTATATTGCACTCTGAAATTAAGAAACTATCCAAAATTTCATAATAAGTAATGCATGCGGCCACATCAATAGTTCTATAAAAAAATCAACTTTTAATTCACCAAAAATCAAACTTCTTATAAACGCCATTCAACATAGAGAGAAGTTTACAATGAAGATATTGGCGTAAGAATTTAAAAAGGGATTACTACATAAGGCTTTTCAAAAGATGAGATTGTATACAACACACAAAGTCACTGAATGCATATCAATCTATTGCCTGGGTAGGGCATAAAACACTTCTCTGTATACCACGTTCTGTGTAATATCTGTAGGTCTTCCACCTTCATCGTCTACAAAAATCTTCAAACCCTGTGGAGCGGTTACACGACTAATTGCAACATAAAACTGGCCATGGGTGAAACATGATTTCGCTAAAAATAGACCAACTGTCTCCAAAGACTGACCCTATGATTTATTTATTGTCATTGCATAGCATACTTGAAGCGGCATTTGCTTTCGGAGCAACTTAAATGGCATTCTACTCTTGCTTCCATTCTAGGGATAAAGTGCTGGGTATCAACAAAGGATCCACATATAACTTCACATTCGACGCAAAATTTCAAACACTTAGTAATAATCATTCGAGTTTCGTTACACAATCCTAGTGTTCGATTTAAATTACGCATAAGCATTACTACTGCACCAACTTTTAACTTCAATTCATGTACTGGCATACCTGGGAGGCTTATAGAGTTGAGGTATTCAACTGGGAAGGCATGATTCAGATCAGCGTCTGTACCTCCAAAATCTTCAGCATTGTCCACACTGAAATATGAAACAGACTAACTAGAGAGCTTTTCAACAATTAAAGAATTTATATGAGAGACGGCCTAATTTGTAGGTGTGAGTATCGCCCTCTCACTCAAATATTTAGGATCTTTGCATTTTGTTTCAAAATTGGGATACATGGAATTCATCATGTTGTCAACCGAATTCTCATTATCCAAATCACAAAATTGTACAGGGATTACAATATCATCTTCATTGCAGCGGGACACTTCATTTGCAGGTGGCTTGACTTTCCCATCACTAATGTCAAGAACCCACTGTGCAAATTTCTTTAACTCTTCTGCTTCTTGGACAGTGGTCCCTTTATTAAGTCACATGATTTGAGTAAGAATGAACATTTTGCAGATTGACCACAACCTTGATTGAGTAATGCATGCGGAAACAATTTCACCCCTTTCTCCATAGGTAATTACAAGTAGGATTTGACGAAAATCACCACCAAGTAAAACTGTAATACTTCCAAAAGGCATGTCAGTACGGGCCGTATCAACCGACTTCATGATATCTTTCAAAGAGCGGTCCAAACACTCAAGGCATATCGATGCTGCATTGGCGCTTTATCCCATATTATGAGCTTGGTTTGCCTAATTAAGGCAACAATGTCAGAATTGTGACCTATGCTGCAAAGGGAATACTCATCAAGTACAATTGGGATTTTAAATCTAAAATGAGCAGTACAACCATTGGGCAACAAGGTAGCTGCTATTCCAGAAGTTGCCACTGGTAAAACTATTTCACCCTTAGACCTTCGCTTCGAAATTAATGTTCTCCACAAATATGACTTGCCACAACCACCACTCCCATAAACAAAAATAGGCCACCCTTAGATTTCTCAACCGATTTCAAAATGTGATCATACACAAATTTTTGTTCTTCATTGCAGTTCTGCAACAATGCCTTATGCTCAAGCTCCATCCCCCTAATATCATAGTTAGATTCCTCAATAATTAGGTTATTGACACCATGATTAAGGTAACTTGATGGAGGTTGGGGCAATTCTGGGTAATTCTTTGTAGATTTCCCAATGGAGCGTAGCAGATCATCAATTTCTGTAATTTTTAAGTAAATCGGTTTATACATTCAGTTGTTGGACAATTGAAAAAAAATAATTTCTAAGAATGATAATTATTAAAAAAAAAACCATGTAAGCAATGTCATTGTAACAAACAAAATTGCAAACCTGCAAGGGCATAGAACTGCATTTGCTTCTCATTCAAATGAGAGTTGGATCATGAGTCAGATGGCGCCGCCTAAGTAATATGTCATCTATCATCTGCTTCCAATGATTGTTCCACGAAGAAGGCAAGTCAGTGACCTTACAGTTCACTATAATGTGAACAAAAAGCTGCCTAATTTGAGGAGGCAATCCACCTACAGCGCATTGATCTAGTACTTGATGCCACTCTTTGTCATCATCAAGCAAACCATATTCTTCACATGCGTCTTAGAATGTGTCATAGTATGTACCATTAACAGTCCTCAAATGATGAAACGATGTAGGACCGCGGACCTTAGTGAGCAACATTCGTAGGTACCAAATTTCGCCACTACTATGATGTGTATACGATAACCGTCCAATTTGATATCCCCTCTTACGTGGAGTCCAAATTCGGTCAGTGTCGTTCCACACATAATGTCTTGGAATTTCATCATATGTGTACTTACGTGCTTCAACAATATTGCGATTAAGTAGAAAAAAAGCTTCAAGTTTGCTCATACGCTCCTTCTCTCTATCAACCACTTTATGCAATGAAACATCAGCTCGGAAGGTACAGTTTTTTTGCCCGGTAAATGGAATGGTAAACGTTTAACTGAGATAGTCCTGTGATGTATTGGAAAACCAAATATGCAATATGCCGCTTCAGCCCCACAAACATATCTACCATCAAAATAGGCATTAATCTCATCAATACGCTCCTCAATAGCTACATCAGTTCTCTTTCGCTTCCTCCCAGTAACGTGTACAGTTTCCATGTCACGGCCATTTAAGCAGTATTTAAATAAATACTTGATATTGCGTGCATGACAACATATTTCAATGTTCATGTGGCATTGATACTTGACTAATAAGTTCCGGTTGTAAGGCACAACCCACTGATTGTCCATATCATATCTACCTTTCATTATCGTAATATTCTGCCTCCGTCACTTGTACAATGGGAAACCACTTTCATCAAACACAGTGTGCGGACAATACCTAATGTGAGGGTTAAAATTATAATCTCATTATGATGGACTAAGCAACATAATTAACTCAATAACGATCAATTCACATATATTTCTTACTTCTTTGGGAAGTGCCTAATACATTTGAAACCTTTCATGGAAGCTGCTTTGTGATTTTGTAAACCATTAGGGCCATGCATCATATATGCTTTTACCGTAGCATAACCCTCTGGATCTTTCTGAGGATCCGGTATTTCAGCTGAGACAAATTCATCGACATTTTGCTTCAGATACTGCTTAGAGGCACTATCAAGCCATATCAACATGTGCATATACGGAAGTCCTCTCTTCTGAAACTCACATACATGACTGAGAAGCATAAAAAACCTTTATTTTAAAATGTGCCTTTTATTAAAAAGAAAATTGAAATACATTTCATAACTTACTTCCAACACATATTACAAAATAAGCTTTCTTCTTGATGTCATGGGTTAATTGATCAAGTTTTAGTTTAAAAACTCTTGAATATATATCAGGACAATTGTGAGATTGGCAGCCAGGCAGCAAAAGCATCATTTTCTGAATTTCATCCCTAAATGTACTGCATGTCATGGTCAGGAAAACATCTGGATGTCCAACATGACGGCAGACGGCTAATGCATCCTGGAAATTTTGTTGCATATATCATCGAGAACCAACATATCCAGCGGGCCGTATTACACCCTTACCAACATTAGAGGTACTTGTGTCTCCCCTGCGAGAGTCACATCTGTTACTATACAGCTCATTACATAAAATGGTCTGATTCTTACGAAACCACCACAGCCTGGTTTGTTCTATTGTAGAAAAGGCATCAACCATGTATTGCTGAAAAAGGCGTCCACCTGAACGTGCTGTAATACCTATTGGAATGCTCACAGTTAGCAAATTAACTAAATATGTCTAAATGAGATTGTAATTACTTTACAAATTTGTTTATCTGGTAAACAAACCTTCATTGTCTCGAACTTAGAATCTATAACAGTAATAATCTTTCATGGATATCATATCGCGGTCTTTTTGAGAACCAAACTTGGCGCTTTAAAATGGAATTTTATTTTGGTATCCATCCTCGCCTTTGGGAAAAAGAAGTGGATATTGAAGGCCCATCAACTTCGGATGGATGTAAGACACGCGCTGTAAATTATCCATGTGCTTCTCAATAATTATATCACGGTTTAATGTAGTGTTATTGTGGTACCACCCACCATTAACCCGACAACATCGTCTGAAGCAGCAACGTTGTTCTTTCTACTACTCTGAGCTCGGCAAACCTTCAACTCAACTTTCAAATTTATTAAATCATGGTTTGCAAATCGATCACGTGTCATTTTAAACTCATGGCACAATTCATTGATTTGATCAAGCATATCAATATGTCCCTGCACAACTTCAGCATTAACGTTCTGCTGGTCTGAAACATTGACCCAACGAAGACTAATATTGACTTCATTTTCAGTATCGTATATGTATAGTTGGCAAAATTTAGGAGTGTCACCATCATCTGATATTAACGAACCACAAACATGGTGATTCTGCCCACTCAACCTGTATACATACGGACCTCCCCCGTTATTAATAGAGTGATCCACATTCCCCCAGATGAAGTAAAGGAAAACATAGAATTATACAGGCGTATGCTTCTTTGGAAGGAAGCACTTGTTCCTTTAGCAGTATAGAGACTAAACAGATAAGGTGGAGTTGGCAAAGCATGTGGAAGTTTGACATCACCATTCTTACAACATAAGGAGAAAAAATGAGCTTTTTTGGTGTGACGTTTGTTCACTCTTTCCTCCTTCCACATGGTGGCATTACATTTGTTGCATTTTGCAGTAGGCGCACCCAATGAGGCATATTCTTCAGGAAAGCCAGCTCTCTTCTTTTTTGTATGTTTATGGACCTTGACCTTGGTGATGTATTCTACATTACGTGTCAACACATTGTTAATTTACGTGTGTTAGAATGCAACCAAATGTGGCTTCTCTTGTTAATAGAACTCTAACAACTTACTCACCAGGCAACATGCATTCATCCAACTCTTCTTCTATGTCCGAGGTACAAAACTCATCTGACAGTTATTAACAAACTTTAAGTTAGTTATCTTGCAATGTAATTTTTATGTTCTTAGCATCTATAATCACATTCTGAACCGTCGGAATCCTCATGTATGTCAGCACCATCTCTTATTATGGACTCCTCTATGAAATGAAATGGTAATTTGAGCAATCCATGGTAATAAATGATATAGTCCCAGTGTAAGTAGTTTGAAAATTAAATTCGAAAAAATACCTAGTTGATCGTGATAATCTTCTCGGAATGGATTTGATTCATTGCTATATTCCTCTTCAAATAAATTGTGATTGGAACCTTCAATGGGGGCCTTACCCTTACTCTTCAAACGACTGGAACAACTTTCACTTCTAATATTAGATATATTAGACAGTGGTTGCCTTGGCCTAGATTGATGTGTAGAGGGGGTGGTTATACTTTCTTCATTAGTACTGGTAAGAAACCCTGGTATATTGAAGTTATTCATAAAATTCAGACATGATGACATTGTTTTAATACACGTTATAAATGAGTACACAGTTGATCGTGATAATATTCTAGGAATGGATTTGAATAATTGCTATATTCCTCTTCAAATAAATTGTAATTGGAACCTTCAATGGGGGCCTTACCCTTGTTCTTCAAACGACTTGAACAACTTTGACTTCTAATATTAGATATATTAGACAGTGGTAGCCTTGGACCAGATTGATTTGTAGAGGGGGTGGTTATACTTTCTTCATTAGTACAGGTAACAAACCCTGGTATATTCAATTTTTTCATGAAATCAGAAATTGTTTCATTGTTTTAATAAAGGTTATAAATGAGTACAGTAATATATGAAACCTGGTAATGTTGCTTTCAGAGTAATTGCTTCATGAGTGGTTACTTGCGCATAAATCGAGGGGTATTAATTGCAAATTTTCATCAAAACGTCTGACTAATTATAATACCTCAGCATTTAAATGCATATGATCACTCATCATATGGTAATAAATGTCCGGAATCTCTTACATATGTCCGAAAATGTTGAAACAGGAGTTGGTGGAAAGTCATGGCTGGGAGTGTTTATGTTCTCCTTACCAGTAACTAATCGCCGCTGTCTACACTTCCTGGGTTTATTACCTGAGCCAAATTATTCATATAAGTAAGGTGCAAGAATAAAATCTGATCAAAATAAAGGTGTATATGTTCCAAAAAATATATAAATAACGTAACAAAACATCAGTATCAGAGTGTCATTACAGGCAAACCTTGATTCATATCTTCGAATTAAAAAAATGCCAGTTCATCTCCTGAAATAACATATAAAAAGATTTAGTTGGAATCTTGAAATCATTATCTAATTACATAATAAAAGTATGAAACTGGCCCTTTACGTTATTCATTTTAAGAAGCTAACTAAAACTGGGGAGAAGAGAAAGAGGTTTAGAGGTTGACAGATTTTCAAAATTCAAAATTCAATGTTTCAAAATGATAAAAAGGACGACGATACGAGCAAACTGAATAAAATGGCCGATTGACAAATGCAGATCATTAATGTTGGTAGCTTTAAGTTGGAAGTTAGGATGAGTAGGAAAAGTTTTGTTTTTATATTGTTTAACTAATATTATTGACAGCATGTACTCCCTCCGTCCCACCGAATTATATACATTTGGATTGGGCACGGAGGTAAAGAAAAAGTGTGATTTAATGATAAAATGTAAGAAAAGTGGATAAAGCGGTAGGGTCAATCAATATTTAATATTTAAAGTGAGTGTAGTGGAAGAAAGTAGTGGATGTAGTTAATTTTTATATTATAATTTTTTTACTATTTTTAGTAACTTTTGAAATGTATAGAAATGAATGGGACATCCAAAAAAGGAAAGTGTATAGAAATGAAAGGGACAGAGGGAGTATGTGTTAAGAAAAGGTACAGCATAAAGAATAGAAAATAGATACAGCTAACATGTACTATAGTGTACTGGTGCAGGCGCTCGTGAAGCAGTTAGGTAACCAACGTGTGTGCGCCGCAGATGGGTTAATGTGAATTGGTAAAATTGTAATTCCTTCCAAGTTTGCTGGCATTTCTGAATTCTGAAGTTAACCTGTAGCAATCACTCAACAGCCACTATTATATACATAGATATTATATCCTATATATAAATAGCGTAAGGGAGTTATTGTGGTTTGCTCATCTTTGTCATTTAAGGAATTCGTAATTAACAGAAAGAGTTTAAGGTTCGCTTCCTTGCGAGTTCAACTATTAACTTGATAATACTGTTAAAGAAAAATAACTCAAATTTTGTATATCTTCTATATAATTATTGTAGGGGAGTTAATGTGGTTTGGTTGTCAGAAATCCATGCATTACACGGGTTGATAGCTAGTATGTATATTGTATAAAGGGTTCAGAGGAAGGCTTTCACACAACCATAGAGGGATGTAGAGGAGATAACTTCTAGTTTTTTTACGTTCACTTTTATAATAGAATAAATATATCTCCCTGCAAATATTCTGTTACAATCAACGGAAGTTTCTTGGTGTATGCTAGTACCATAACACGTCTATAGTACATTAGTACAATATTTTTATGCATGAATTGGTAACTGTTTTACTTTATGAATTTTATATGGTAAACACCCCTAAGTTTGTCCTTTAATTACTTGTTTCGGGGTTGAGAGCTTTCCAGTAGTTCATGTAGATGTCAGAAGTAGCCAGGTGAGTGTTGAAGTTTTTTTCTATATGTGCATGAATTATTATTGAATTTATTATTGACATAAGCATAATGCTTCTTCGGAAGTTTAATTTGAAATCTTTAATCATTTTAACTTATATCACTTCTTGTGCTAATATTGCTGAAGAAATATAAGCTCTGGTAAGTCACTTAGGACGACTACTTCAATTTTTACTGTTACTCGTTGACAGCAGAGCAAGTTTGACCCAAGTTGTTTAGAAGCCACTTTCTATTTACGCTTGTACATAATAACATTATGCCTCTTCTGATCGTTTCTGTAGGAGTCTGTCTAAAAATTTGTACATCAAGGCAAAGTGGGGTATGAGTGTGTTTAATTAGTATAAGTGCTAAACTTAGTTATTTTATCCATTTTTTTCTCTGATAGAATTTGTCTGCTTCAAAAATCCTTCCATCCTAAATGCAATACTTCTTCAGTTCTTTAAAAGCCTAGAAGTTTCATTTTTGACAAAAAAAATTTCCAATTAAAGAGTAAATTTCTGCTAATTAGAAAATGCCACTCAAATTTGATAATGCACTTACTTTTTCTTACCTTCAACAGTTAATAAAAACTTTTATTCTTAGGGGTAAACATGTAAGAAACAAGTACTTAACATAAGGAAGTTTCATTTTCTGTTGTTGTTGACTTGTTAGTTGAAGTTGGTACATTTAAACACGGACCATTAAGATTTTTGATGGATGTGAATGAAGAGGTACAATTTATTGTGATTTGTATAAGTAATGCTCAGGTTTTATTTGCACATGATTGCAGATGCCAAGTATAAAGTTCATGTATATGCTTTCCATCCATACATTTCGTCCTTTCACTTCTTTAGACTTTCTACATTTTGTCTTGGATAGAAGTTCAAATTTCCCCCCCACGTTTTCAATTATTTCTCGTAAGAATTATTTTCAAATGTTTGTCATTTAGGAGACAGAGTTAGACGCTGCAGCTGAGAAGCTAGCAGAGTGTCAAGAAACCATTTCTCTCTTGGGCAAGCACTTGGATTCTATGCGACCTCAAATGGAATTTGTATGGTCTCCAACCCTGGAGAGGACTCCAAGGAAGGATGAAATCTTAACTGAAGATGAACTAACGTCTAGTAGTATACTCTTACAGAATGTTGATACATCTGAGATTGACGGCGCTTGTAATAACCCAAAATTTTGGACTAAATTGAAATTTTTGATGAATAGTGATTTTGCCTTGAACCCTGATGAATAGTAACTTTTGCTGATTGAAAATATGATCAAACCACACTATGTAGGAGTTCTTTTATGGAAATTCTGAGTCCATATTAGTGTTCGGTAATGAATATGAGTGTATGTAAAAGTCGTCAGATTTCGAAAACAAGCACTTTCATTTTTCCCGAGAATTCACCATAGACACTGAAGGAATTGAGTATAAAGTATTAGGATTGAAGGATAAAGGATCCATGAATTACAAGGAGGATAAATAAAGGGATAAATGATACTAATAGGGTTTTAGAGAAACCCCTAAACAATAGAACCACAGATATATTTCTTTGAAACGATCAACGAGAATGAACGATAACGAGTCGTAAAACAATGAAACGACTAAGGAATGAGTTTATGCAAGTAGCATGGGAATGAAGCTTCCATGAGAAGCTAAAACAAGTGGCTAGAACTTAAGACACCATTTTACCACAATTAGCCAACACTTGGCATTTAGGGTGATGTCAGNAGTTAATCAACCA
>PHNY01195293.1:42970-59248 GCA_003724115.2 Anethum foeniculum | reverse complement strand
ACCCCCCCCCCCCCCCCCAACTCCGCAAATGAATTTGCAATTTACCTTAATATCTCAATTGCTCAATTGTTAGATTAGGCAAGATTAATCAGTGTAAAATGCGGAGCATCGAGCAAATTTTTTCCCCATAATGAGAGTCCATGTATGATGCACATGAGTGATACGTGTCTTGACCCGATGATTACTTGAATTCTAATAAAATGCATTTAGTAATTGCGTGGTTTCCAATCAGAAGACCGAATCAATGATTTTTGAGCAATTTAATTCCGGAAAATTGATTTGGGTAGTGTACCAATGTAAGCTTATATGCCCTGCCCTATAGCTTAAGGAAATGCTGTTGAGCTTACTTTTGCTTTTACTTAGTTGCTAAAGACTAATACATTTGACGTTTTGTTTCCCACTTATGCCCCATAGTATACGGGATATTAAAATAGATATTTTTTTAATTCAGTATACCTATAATGTGCATTTTTATATCAATTGTCTAATTTTTCATGTTTGCCAGTGATATTAGTGTTGCAAGTGCTGTTTCTCATCCAAAGACTGGATTTCACCAAGATCAAGCAGTTCATATTTCTGCCTCGGATGCTATAGTATCTTCAAACGCTGTGAAAACTGAGAGTGTTATCCCTGAACCTTCATCTTTGATTCAAATGAAAAATGCGGCTCAGGTGTCTTCATATGAGTTGCCTCCTGGACCAGAAGAAAAATTACATCAACAGGTCCAGTACATATACTCGGGTGGTCATTATGTGTCACAATACCCTACAGGTCCATTGCCGTTTTCATCTTACTATCCAGTGTATCAGCCTCAGCTCCATCAGCAACATGTCCCTTACCCTCCTAATCCTCCCTATCCAGTCTACTTATTGCCTGCTAGGTCTAATCAATCCTACAACATGTCTGCTTCCCATAACTTAAATATTGCAGCAACAATTGCACCAAGCCGTCCTCCTTTGCATCCACAAACTTCTTTGCTCAGCAACCAGGTAGCCCACAAGGAAGTCACACCAGCTCCAGTTCTACCTGAGCTAACCTCGGACAGTTATTGGAGTGCTGCACCTTCCATTCAGAAACAACAACTTCTGGATCCCCTGGAATCATATCAACCATCACACCCTGTGGCTTCTGATCCATTGGTTACTACCAATAGTGATGCTGAAATTGTTGTTGATGATCTTGCTTATGCTCAGATATACAAGAGTCAACCTCCAGCACCTGCAATGACTCCTCCCTATGAAGCAATGACAAACACAGCAAAAGTATTAGTATCTGAGACTTCGACCCCGCTGCATGGAACCTCACTGCAGAGTAAGAGACCTAACGTGTAGAAACAGTTTTGCGACGAGTGTTTGTCAAATTTACATCTGTCGTTCCTATACTATTTTGTTTGTAAAAGTGTTGGTTCTGATGATAAATGTTTCTTTGATTGGTTTGTTAATTTGTTTTATTTTTAAAGTTTAAGTAGGTTTTTGGAGGTACAAGATAAGGTTGTTTGAGTCTGATGTTTCGTTGATTGATTGATTTATTAATTTGTTTATTTTATTTTAAAGTTCAAGTAGGTTTTTGGAGGTACAAGGTGAAGGTTGTTTGTAGTATTTAAGTGAAGATGATTCAGATTGTGTAAGATGTTTAAGACATGTTGAATGTTTATTTCTAGAGTAAATTACATAATAGTGGCCGTATTTTACATTAATTTTCAAAATAATGACGAAAAGAGATGTTAGCAATTTATGAAAGTGTAGCCATTATTTTGAAATTAAGTGTAAAGTACAGCCACCATTCTGTAAGTTATACTTTAAATATATTAGTTAACGGCGAAGATTTAACGGGAGTTGACGGCGGTCACTTTTTTGAAAGACGGAAACTAAACTTGGCCACTGTTTTGAGAATTTTAAAATTTAGTCATTATTTTAAAAATTGGTGTAAAATACGGCCATCACTGTGTAATTTACTCTTATTTCTATTAAATGATCGTTCAACAAAGTACTTTTTTTTAAAATTCTTTTATGAACAAAATACTTCAATGACAGCTAATTTCAAGGCTTTGAAACTACAGTACTCCTCTCGGCTCTGGCGCACTACCATCTTTTCTTTGAACTCGATATTATTTTTTCTATGGAAAATCATTTGGGGTTGTGGTGGCATTTCAAATATATATAACTGAATAATTTTATGAATCGGTAATTTTGTTGAATTTTTAGTTTTTTCTTTAATTTTCTGAAAATGCTTCATAAGTTTAAAAGATTTTAATGATTTTAAGTTCAATTTTAGACCCAAATGTATGGATGGCAAAATTTTTCGAACCAATGGATATTCGACTAAATTGACCCAAATGGTTTTTACCGAATCCGATTTTTAAGATTTGGTTACGGATTTGGTTTTTATTTTTAAAACCGATTCGAACCAAACTAAATCGAAACCTGACCAAACAAGGTATATTTAATTTAATAGTCATTATTTATTTACATAATACATTTTTATAATTGATAAATGATCATATGATAATTTAATTTAATTCAATAATTAAATATAAAACATTTTGAATAGATTTAGAGTTGGTTAGATAAAAGAGATCTACTGATTTGAAATAAAATGAAAATGATAACCAACTAAATTAATTAAATACGACTAATAAGCAACTGAGTAGTACTAAAGTAATTGATGTAGTTACTAAATTTAATCATACGTATTTTATTATGTTTATAACAATTTTAGTATATTTTAATTTTTGAACAAAAAACTTGTTAATGAATTTTTTTAAGATATTTTTTTTTAGTATTTTCTATATAATTTTCGGATTTCGATTCAAACCCGAACTGAAAATCGACGATTTGGGTTTGGTTTTCTATTTTTGAATTTCATTCTTGGTTGAGGTTTGATTTTGATAAAAAAAAGTATTTGTATACGATATTGATTTTGTCAAATCCGAATCAAGCCGACCTTGCCATCCCTGCTCTGGAGAATAAGAATCAACCAAAATAAACTACAATATTTAATAAACTTTACTTCAGAATATAGTAATTTTATAATATCTACTTAAACTTTAAATTATATATAAATATATAAATGTCGAGGAGAAACGAGATTCTCTGTAAGAGCATATACACCCATTTGCTTCATTAATTAATCAATTCATCAATTGAATCAATGGCATTAGTTACTATTCACACTAAATCAATGGCATTAGTTTATATATATATATATATATGAACCCCAATTGATGGCATTAGCAAGTCCATTGAAAATTGATGGAGGGGGTGATGAATCAATGGTCTATCAATAATTGATGGAGCAAAAAAAACAACTGGTGCATCCTACTATCCACTAAAACATCAATAAAGCCCATGAATCGCTTTTTCAATGCTCCCCGTGCATATGTTCTAATCAAGTAATCAAAGTTCAAAATTAGATTTACGATGTATTTTATTATTCATTTCTGACGTACTTTGGTAATTTAAAGGGTTAAATATCAAGTAGGTGACTGACTGCGTCCAAAAAATTCAAGTAGATCACTAATTGTAAATTTGACTCGAACTGATCATCAATTAACTTAATTTGATCATTTCGTTAAATTCGAAAACTGAAATTACCCAAAATTGAAAAATGGCAACACAGGTAGGTAGAGCTCGTTTGGGGCTTCAATATGGTTACATGCTATCTGACTCAAGGAATCATGGAGAAATCTGGCTTTGATTCAACCTTTTTTGAGATTTCGAAGAATCAAAGTCATATTTTATCATGATTCCTTGAGTCAAATAGCAAATTTTGGTAATCATATTGAAATCCTAAACGAACTCTACCCACCTGTGTTGCCGTTTTTCAATTTTGGGTAATTTCAAATTTCGAATTTAACGGAATGATCAAATTAAGATAATTAATGATCAATTCGAGTCAAATTTGCAATGAGTGACCTACTTGAGTTTTATTGACGCAGTCAGTCACCTACTTGATATTTAACCCGTAATTTAAATGATTATCTCGTTTGAAAATTACTCAAAAAGCAAAGAGTAAAGCTACATCTTTAGCACCCAAAAATCTGAAAAACTTTGTAACAAAATAAAAGAAAAACAAAAAGAGACATATTTCTTACTTAAATGATTACTATATTTCATATACTTGAAAATTATTAAAGTTAAAGGCAAAAATAAACTACAATTTTATCACCCAAAGAATTGAAAAACTTTGTATTAAAATAAAAACTCAAAAAGACTAAACTTAAATACTTATTTCATACACTTAAAATTATTCGTTAAAAGCAACGAATAAACTACATTTTTAGCACTCAAAAAATTGAAAACTTTGTTACAGAATAAAAAACACAAAAAAGAGAAAATAATTAGATATTTGTCGGTTCTGGTAGAACCCAAGTTCGGAACATGCTTAACTGACTAAAATACTTTGACAAATACCATTTCCCCGTAAAAATTAAGGGCCCGTTTGGCAAATTTTATAAGTAACTTATAAATAGAAAAAGTACGTGTATATGTACTTTTTCTGAAAATAAGTAACTTAATTTTTATAATTAAAATAAGATTTGATTTTCAATTTTTATAATAAATATTTATATTTGAAAATTTTTTTAAAAATATAAAATTTTAAAAAAAAATAAGTTACTAGGGGCTCAACAGATTTAAACGAAGCTTGGATTTAAATGTGGAGGAGAATACAGAGAAATTGAATCGAAATCGATCGCGGCGATGGACGTGGAGAAGGCGTCGCTCTGTAATTGCGTAGTGAATTTTCTGTTGGAAGAGAATTACTTGTTATCGGCTTTCGAGCTTCTTCACGAGCTGCTCGACGACGGTCGCGATGCTCACGCCATGCGTCTCAAAGAGTTTTTTGAGAATCCTTCTCACTTTCCTGCCGATCAGATCTCTCGCTTCAATTCTCTCCGAGGTTCTCTCTCTCTCTCTCTCTCTCTCTCTCTCTCTGTATACAAGTAATTGTGATGTGAACAGTTGATCTAGTTTCACTAGAATTGGAGCATTATCAGCTTATACTATATACTGTTTCTTATGTAATTTTATACACACACAGGTGACATGTGCAATATGCTTGTATTTCGTTATGATCCGAGCACTGTGATTTTTTAGTTTGTTGTAGTCTTCTGTACTGAGAAGACGAATGTTTAACTTACGGATCACAATCTTTTAAAATTTAAAGTGTTTGATCCATTGAGCTTCTCAAGGAGAATGAGATTAAGTTTTATGAGCGACTCGGATTTGTGTTCTGGTGATGCGTTTTATACTGTCTAGTGTGATTATGTAGTGATGTGTCTTTTGCTCTCAGTGGTCGATTAATGCAATGTTATATAGTATTATCATGTTTCTCTTTAGTTTAGACTATATAGGTTATTTGGGATTTATCTTCATTTAAGGAGTGTTGATTTTACGATACAGTTTATTTTTGAGTTTAGTAATCTTCTTTTGGCTTGAAAGACATGGTAGAATAACTTATTGTTATTAATTGGAAAATGGGGATCACTGTCGTAGTTTTGGCATTATATTTTTGTCAGGTAAGAATATAATTAAGTTATTAGGAAATAGAGAACTTAGGACTGGCGTTTTCCGCTGACCTTTGGCCTACACGAATAATCATTTATGAGGAACCCTCTTCCATCCTTTCCCAGCACATACTATCCTATTACAATATCGATGAGGACTTGTCCTGATGAAAAAGTCGAAGGATGCTGCAACATCAAACTTCAAAAAATACCAAAAAATAGTATCTGTAAACTTTTTCAGTTGTTTTCCTAATCGAAATCCTGCAGTTTATATAAATGAAGCATGCAACTTGGTGAATCTTTCTTGCCATTGCATGATAAAAGCGCTTAGTGATAATGGATCTCTAATTTTTCAGTTGGTGAACTGGTATATGCGTTCTTATCAATTCTTATGCGATGTCTTTTTGATTTATGGCACCAGTTGCAGACCCCCAAAGTTTGCTAGAGGAAAAAGAAGCACTGGTAGAAAAGCTAGCGATCACTGAGTATGAACTTCGTTTAGCCCAAGAAGATGCTACAAAATTAAAGGGTGAACTGCAAAAGAAAACCGACACCACTCCGATTGAACTGAATGGTATCTCTCAACTCTGCTTCACATGCTTTGCTTACTTTCTTGAAGTCTGTATTGTGAAACATACGTGGATAGATATTTTCTTTTGCCAGAAGGTGCATTTAAGAGAATGGCACACCTGCCAAGATAAAATTCTCTTAGTTCCCCCGGGTGGGTAGATGATTGATTTTGATATGAAGTCTCTGAAGAATGATTATGTGTACTCTATTATGGAAATTTCATTGTATTATGTAGCTGGTAATTTCTTTGCTTATTTTTTCAACGTTATGTCATAACCTTGATCTTAGTCTAAATCTGACCTCGCCACTGGTAATCTGGCATGGGACCATTTATGTAGGTTTAAACTCATTTTTGCTGCCTTATATATTTTGTCTCGTCCCCTATTAATGTTTCCATGATTGTAGAGTGTACATTTGGGCTAAAGAATGAGGCATACTATGTAATAAGCTGTATCTATATATTTTATTCATTACTTGTTTTCATTTGTGATGTTGGTACTTTCTTATTCAAATTTTTTTGGATATATCATAGAAATGTAAAACTGTTGAATTCTGTTTGATCATAAGATGTTTACGATAATGCTAATCTGGTAATTTGTGTTCTACATGGGTAAAGAACCAATTTACTTTTTGCAATGTGAGTTTACTTCTATGTCTTATGCAGGGCCACCTTCAGATGCTTCTGCAAGTAATGAACCAGGTCCGGAACTACGGAAGAGTGATACATCCTTTTCCGAGTTGGGCCCTTTAAAGGAGAATGAACGTAGAGATCTTAATTGTGCTGTTAAGGAGTATTTGCTCTTAGCAGGATATCGTCTCACTGCAATGACATTTTACGAAGAGGTAATTTATAAAAAGTTTACGCAGATGTCACTTTTAGCATCTGAATACAAGGATAAGGAGACGGAAATACTACCATCATGGTTACGTTGGATAAGAAATTGTTTAAATTTTGACCAGAGAAGTCTTAGTTCTTTGATGACCAAGTGTACATATGGGATAGATAACACTTTTAACTAATAAATGAGCCCGGTTGGAGTATACTTTTTTTTTTGGTCAAAAGTTACGAATACGTAGATGAATTGTATCAAAATACAATGTCCGCATAAGGGGTTTCTTTCGTTCAAGAAAGCTTATCATCTAACCTTTGGACATGCAGAGATGACCAAGGACATTTAGACAATAACACTTTAATGATTGAGAAGAGAACACCCAAGTAACACAGTACATAGTCCAAACTCAAAAGGAAACTAAGTAATGCCTGAAAGGGAACTAATCAGTTTGTGCTATTTTTTTATTTCACATGAAACTAAGTGCTGCTACTATCTGGTTTTTATTTTTTCTAATTGGTCTTTTACTGTATCACAAACATATATATTCAATTTATTTGCCTGATTGTGTATATCTATCTATATAAGCTTTAAAAGGTGTCAATGAGTCCATATTTACTGCAGGTTACAGACCAGAACCTTGACGTTCGGCCGAAGTCATCTGCATGTGTTCCAGATGCTTTGCACCATTACTATTACCAGTACCTTTCGTCGACCGCAGAGGCCGCAGAGGTACTTCTTCAGACACTCATGGGGTAGGCTAGTTCTTGTTCTTCTTTATGTATTCTCAAGGAGATTTCTGTATGTTCGTTGCTTATAACGATCCAGTTATATAGAAAACGATTCTTTTCAACCACGTGCAACTGTTTATTGTTAGATTCCAGTCAGTTTTCTGGATGCAGTAATTAAGTCTATCCCTTTTAAGTTTACCGATTAAGAAACTATCTCTCCTATTGTATTTCTACTCACAAGGTTGGTTTGGGACTACAAGGCTCTTACGTTGTGTTTGGTTTGGATGAATGAAATTGGAAGGAATGGAATGAAATTCGAATTATATTGTGGGTAAATGTTTTAAATTTTCATTCCTTTCCTCCATTCCATTACTAACAAACTAATCTAGAGTTCAAATCCACCTATTTGAAAAGGAACATTCCATTCACCATCATACCCATTTTCTACCCAAATCTCATCATAGAAAATTTGCACTCCCTCGTTCTTTTTATCAAATCGTCCGTTTTACATCCATTATTTCCCTTTAGTTTCATTCATTCCATTCTATTCCATCCACTCCTCCCAACCAAACACGTCATTAGTATTGTAGTCCATATTACTATTTCCTTAATAAGGTGTCTGTCAAATGAATATGGCAGAAGGCAATGTTCTCTGTACCTACTTCAGATATTCTAGCTAAATATTACATTTAGAGAGTTGACACCAGTCGGCGTATTAAATTTATGGTTATTTGAAGTTACTAAGAATTTGACCTCAATTGAAAGATGACCTTTTAGGATTCAGATTGACAAGCGTATCATGTTCTTGATGGAACCTGATTTAGGAATATGATATGCTATTTTCTGTTGATATTTTCCAGTGATTTGTTCGTATACATGTTTTTTATCCTGTACACAATTAGGATATGCTTTTTTGTGTAAGATTGTAATTCCTGAACTATCTTAAATTTGCACTTGTTCCATACTTTATCTTTTAAATAATTTATGGACTATTTCTATCACTTTCTAGTACACTCTGAGGGATATTAATCCCACCCGCTTCCTAGGTTTTACTAATCCCATGGAAATGAACTAGAAAGTGCCTAATATTTAGAGCGAATAAGTCCGGGTATTATTAGTCCCAAGGGACAAACATAGCCTTGGTGCACGTGAATGTGTGGTATATTTTTTTTTGGTTAAGCATGCTTGTAATTACAGTGTAAAGTATAATGTATTAATTAGTGGTTGTTTGTCCTGATCTGCACATCAATGAGAAGAATTCCTAATGGCGCAGGAGAAAATTGCCATACTTAGAGAGCACGAGTCTTTGCAGAAAGAAAATGATAGACTGAAAACCGAAAAGCAGGCTTCCATGAAAAACAAAGATTTGGCAGATGGGCAAGTTATGGCGTTGACCAAATCACTGGAAAATCTGCAGAATAGTATCAAGGAAAAGGAAAATCTAGTAATACTCATAATTCCGCCAAATATCTATTAGCAGGCATTGTACTTTGAATTTAGGCATGCAACTGTAGACTTGCTCATGTTTCAGGTGAAAGATTTAAAGATGTCCTTGGATCACCAAAGAAGAGAGCTTAATGATTGCAGAACTGAAACTACTTCACTCAAAATGCACATTGAAAGAACTCGATCTGGACAAATTGTGGTCTCAAGTAATGCGGATCAAGTTGAATCACTGCCGCTGGAAAGTTACACGGAACAGATAGAAGCATTGCAGAAGGAATTAGAACAGTTAAAAGCTGCAAAATTTGTTTCTCCTATCTCTGCAAAACCTGTTAGTCCTATAGATGAGATGACGGAGGCAAATGATGATGTTGATAAGTTACGTGAAAGGGATGCCACAAAATCTTCAGCTCAGTTTCTATCCGGAGCCTTACAAAGTCAAGATAATCAATCTGGGTCACTTGATATAAGCCGTGAAATCTCTGTTACAGCTGAAAAAGTTTTGGAAGAGCCAGCAATCAATTCTTCATATGAAAGTTCGTACATAAAAGAAGCTAAAAATCCCCCCAAACACAATGCCGGATCACCCCGTGATGAAAATGGGTTGCTCTTAGAAACAGATAGTCTGGGTGAAGCTAATATTGAGAAGATGGTTTGTTTCTTCCACTCATTCCGGAACTGTTTCCCTTTCCTTACGTGTTAGTAATCTGTAAATATAAATATGACAGCACTCTTTTTCCTTGAAACCAGGGCCTTCTAACCATTCAAATACTGTCTGATGCATTACCTAAGATAGTTCCTTACGTTCTCATCAACCATCGTGAGGTGTGTTCACTGAGTAGTTATAATATTTGCTCCATATAGCTTGTGATAATGTAATTATTTTATTAAAATTTTTGTTATTCTTTTACCTGTAGGAGCTTCTTCCCCTGATAATGTGTGCAATTGAGCGCCATCCAGAGAGCAGTACACGGGATTCCTTGACACACACACTGTTTAATTTAATTAAACGTCCAGATGAAAAACAGAGACGAATTATTATGGATGTTAAGTTTCTAACCTACAATACATGGTTTTATTATATTTTTTTTGGTAAAATTATATAAAGTAGCTGGGTTTTTTTGTGTGTCCAGGCCTGTGTTACTCTTGCTAAGGATGTGGGAGAGATGAGAACAGAAACAGAACTGCTTCCTCAGTGTTGGGAACAAGTAAGATCATCTCGATCAAGTAGAACTCTCTTTTATATCTGACTAAAGATTGTACATAAAAATCGGTTAATTCCTGTTATGCAGATTAATCATAAGTACGAGGAACGCAGGCTGCTTGTTGCTCAATCGTGCGGAGAGCTTGCAGGATTTGTGCGGCCAGAGATTCGTGATTCACTCATCTTATCTATTGTGCAGCAGCTGATAGAGGATTCGGCTACTGTAGTACGTGAAGCTGCCGCTCGCAATCTGACTCTGTTGCTTCCACTCTTTCCAACTACGGATAAATATTACAAGGTCAGCTTCACTAATTATGCTTCGAGGCAATCATGGAGAAGATTTTCTGACTAGACAGAATTGCCTACAAATGTAAGCTACGTGGTCTAGGAAAGGAGCGTATTCCATGATCATAATTTGTTTGCTTAAAGGGAAAAAAAGATAGCACTAGTGTTTTAGAGTTTTCTCCAGTTTCTCTTCTTTTGCTTGTCATAGGTGGAGGAGATGATGTTTCAGTTAGTTTGTGATCCATCTGGAGTAGTCGTAGAAACAACAATCAAAGAATTAGTCCCTGCTCTATTAAGCTGGGCTAACAGACTGGATAATATGTTACGAGTATTAATGTCACACATGTTGAGTGCCGCTCAGGTAAGCATAATTTGGATCACATTATTTCATTTCATATCAAAGCTTGTCCAGTAAAAATGTTTCTGACACAATTTATTTTCAGAGATGCCCACCTGTTTCAGGGGTTGAAGGTTCTCTTGAATCATATCTCCGTGTTTTGGGTGAAAGAGAGCGTTGGACTGTTGATGTTTTGTTGCGATTGCTGGCAGAAGTGCTTCCATTTTTGCACCAAAAAGCAATTGAAACTTGTCCATTCCCTTCTGCTTCAGATGTTGCAGGAACACTGTTTTCCACTTCCTTGCTTGAATTGTATGCAGGGTAAGTCCCAGTTTCAGTCTTCCTAAGTGGATGCCAGCTTTCTTATCTAGATCCCTGCAATATTGTGTCAATGTCTCATGAGAGATGTGATGATTAGGGGACATGTGGAATGGCCTACTTTTGAGTTGCTACATTGTGATTGCTTTCCAACTTTGATACAATTAGCCTCATTATTACCTCAGAAAGAGGATAAATTACGAAGTCGAATCACAAAGGTAAGCTCTCCGGTTTGTTATGGTTGCTGTTCTGTAACTTTGCTATTTATATAGTGACGCTCTTGGATTTGATGCAGTTATTGCTGACCGTATCTGAGCTTTTTGGGGATGAATATACAACGAAGATTATGCTACCAGTATTTCTGATAGCAGTTGGCGATAAAGCTGATTTCACATACATTCCTAACAGAATTCAGTCAAGAATCAAAGGTTTTAAGTGCTCAGATCTCTGAATTGGTAATATAAGTGTCACATCAAGTTACTAATAATCTTGATTCTCCGCAAACTGCAGGTATAAGACCTAAAAGTTCTGTAGCAGAGAGACTAGCTACCATGTGTGTCCTACCTCTGCTTCTGGCCGGTGTCTTAGGAAGTCCAAGTAAGCATGAAAATTTGACAGAGTACTTGAGGAATCTGTTAGTCCAAAATGCTGTGCAGGATAACCAGTCAGTGAGGAGGAATGCAGAGATTGTTAATTCTGTTCGCTTCCTTTGGTCCGTACCATGTTGCTGAGATAATTATATGTTTAAGAGTTTGCACTTTGTTACTAAAACATATAAATACTAACTTTCCACTTTAAATATGCAGCACTTTTGAAGAACATCATAACATGGTTTTTAATATCCTATGGGAAATGGTTGTAAGCTCCAACATAAATATGAAAATTCGTGCTGCTAATCTATTGAAAGCCATTGTAAGACTATCACTGACTTACAGTATTCATATATCGTGTAATATACCCGTATACATTGCTAACTCTCGTCTGTTTTGTGTTTGCAGGTTGCATATATGGATGTGAAGGTGGCGTCAGTGCATGTTTTGCCTGCTCTTGTAACTCTTGGTTCTGACCCAAACTTAAATGTCAAATATGCAAGCATTGAAGCATTTGGGGCTGTAGCACAGCAGTTCAAAGATGACATGGTACTCCCGGCTCATGACAATCTAAAATTGATTATTATTATTTTATTTTTTGTTGGGTTAAAAGCTTTTGTGTAACGGCTATGGCATTCTTTTCTCTGTAGATTATTGACAAAATACGTGTTCAAATGGATGCTTTCCTTGAAGATGGATCACATGAAACTGCAGTTGTTGTTGTGCGTGCATTGGTGGTTGCTGTACCACATTCAACAGATAGATTTAGAGATTATATCCTTAATATTTCTCGTGTACATGATCAGTGTTTGACGTAGCTCTACTAACTCTTGTTATTAGTTTCCAAACTAATTTCGATCCCAAGTCTCAGTAAATGTTTCTTAACTAAATATACATCTTTTGTCCAAGATTTGCGTACTTTCAGCTGCACCAATTCCTTCAAGTGACGTGATACGTCGACGTGACAGAGCCAATGCATTTTGTGAATGTATCCGTGCTGTAGATGCTACAGGTATGGTTTTTATGTTTGAACATTTATTTTTGTTATAAATGTTTAGTCGTCACAATGTTTTGG
Source organism: Anethum foeniculum (assembly GCA_003724115.2). NCBI lineage: Eukaryota > Viridiplantae > Streptophyta > Magnoliopsida > Apiales > Apiaceae > Anethum > Anethum foeniculum. The sequence goes on along the minus strand of PHNY01195293.1, from coordinate 46,359 downwards.
GCATACAGTACCTCTGCATTTATTCCATTTCTTCAAAATGAATTCTTACTTCCAAACCATGGTATGAATCTATCTGTGTAATACTACTATAATAGTATTGTATTAAGGCATGCATGTTAAAAAATGGAAACCTCCTATTCTTTTACCTACATGGATAGTAGGTACGTCTTCAACCTTTGAGTAAACTTCTTTCATTAGAAAGATGATTGATTAATCTTCACCGTAGAAGAACGTCTGCCTAATAATTTGCATTGATACGTGTTTTCGTGAGTGCAGATCTTCCTGCCACAAGTGTACGGGATTATTTGCTACCATCCATTCAAAATCTTTTAAAGGACTCCGATGCTCTTGATCCAGCACACAAAGAGGCGCTTGAAATAATTGTGAAGGAAAGATCTGGGGGATCAGTAGATACGTTTAGTAAGGTGATGGGTGCACATCTTGGGATTGCATCATCTGTGAGCAGCTTCTTTGGTGAAGGGGGCTTATTGGGGAGAAAGGAAAGTGGTGATTTATCGGCAATAGCGGATCTAGCTACTGCTGAGGCTTCGAAGCCTATTCCAGACCCGGATCCAGCACAAACACAAGCCGAGGACACAAGATTTAGAAGAATAATGAGGGGTGGTTTTACTGACATGTTAAGGGGCAAAACTGAGCAATGAGGATATTTTATCTAGTGAAGGAGGTTATTTTAAAAAGGAATCCTTAGGTGTTTTTTCATTGTTTCATCCTTGTATTTGATAGGTAAGTTAAGTAGGTTCTAAACTTTTTCCTGTTTTTCATAGCAAAGGTCATAATTGTTTAATGTTTATAAGCCTAAAAAATGGACAGAATAAAATGAGTGTACAAATGAGGTGTATATTTACCTGGTCAACTTCATAGCAAAATTTCATTTGCTCAATCTTTTGCTCCAAAGAATTTGGACTAGTAAACACTTCTGTGGCAGGTGTTTGTGTTTTGTCGGGCGATGTATTTGGAATTTTGGATTCGTGAGTATCAAAGCTTTGGTACTCGGGTTTTCTTATTAATCTGACGTGACTATCATTTTGGTCCATTTTATTATGTATGACTTGCTTGCCTGTAATTCGAAAGTTATTTTAGAGTTAACTTGCAACTTTAAATGATTTTCTAGTAGAAGTTTATGTAGTGCGTACATTCTTTTTAAGCTTGCAAACTTCAGAAATAGTGAAACAAGGTGTATTGCATAAATGTACAATATTTAAAACTCCGTATACTCAAAATTCATTGTGGAATAATTAAGCATGCAAATTTAATTCAAATATATATTTTAATAGAAATTTCAAGCATAGTTATTAGAAAAGTAAAGATGTTGAAAATTGTATTTACAAGCTTAAAGCAAATGAAAGATACATTGTTCCTTATATACAAGTCCCACTAGATATATGAACCTTCTAGAGATTCTGCTATACAAGTGTTTATATCTATATGTTGTAACAGAATTCTGTTGAAGAGCTGGAAATAGAATCTTGATTGTGAGTTGTATGACATGTGACACTGCAGGCTAACTTTCCATTTTGTATTTTTATTTCATTGTTTTGTCTTGAATAGTATTTATAGCTGTAACATCCCCCTCAAGTTAGGGGTTTGAAACAAGTTACAAACACCTAACTTGACCAATAAACGAGACATATGATCAGATGATAGAGACTTTGTAAACAAATCAGCAGGCTGAGACAGAGAATGTATGCGTGTAGTAGAAATTTTTCCAAGTTGAAGCATTTCTCGGACAAGATGGCAATCAATCTCTATGTGTTTCGTTCGTTCATGAAACACAGGATTGGAAGCAATATATAGAGCAGATTTGCTGTCACAAGCAAGAGAAACAAGAGTTAAATGATTATAGCCAAAATCCTTAAACATGTTGAGAAGCCAGATGAGTTCACAGCAGGTGTCAGCCATACATCGATATTCAGCTTCAGCAGACGACCTGAAAACTGTATGTTGTTTCTAGCATTTCCAAGAAATAGCAGTGTTGCCAAATAATACACAATAATCTGTCAATGATTGTCTAGTATTCTTGCACCCTCCCCAATCTGAGTCACAAAATGCAGTTAAGACAGGTTTAGCATTAGAAGCCATGAACAGACCTTGTCCAGGAGAGGCTTTCAGATAACGAACAACTTTATATGCTGCAGTAAGATGATCAGTACCAGGTTGAGCAAAAAATTGAGAAAGTACTTGAACCGAGTAGGCTAAATTCGGCCGCGTTACAATTAAGTAAATCAGACGACCTATCAGATGTCTGTAAGTGTAGACATCATCATCAGAAAGATAAGAACTTTTGCTGATATGCAAATTGTGGTTTTGTTCCATGGGCACTTTTGAAGGTTTAGCCCCCAGAAGCCCAGTATCAGATAAAATATCCAGAGTGTATTTTCGTTGATGAATGTAGATACCAGAAGTGGATCGAGCAACTTCGATTTCAAGGAAGTATTTCAGAGACCCCAAGTTTTTAACCTTGAATGCTTTGGCCATAAAATCAATAATTTGCTGAATAAGATCCTTGCTAGTACCCGTAATTAGAATGTCATCAACATAGACAATAACCGCTATAAAATCAGATTTGAGATGATATGTGAAAAGGCTGTTATCTGCATGACATTGAGTAAATCCATACTGTTTCAGAGTATTGAGAAATTTTGTAAACCAACACCGAGGTGCTTGCCTAAGTCCATATATGGACTTAATCAATTTACATACCCAGTTAGCAGCATCTGTAATACCATTGGTAGCAGGAATGGAGGACAACTGAAAATAACCTGGTGGTACTCTCATATAAACTTCTTCATTGAGATCACCACGCAAAAATGCATTAGTGATATCTAGTTGTATAATCGGCCAATTTTGAGTAGCAGCAATAACAATCAATAGTCTCACTGTTGTCATTTTAGCAACAGGAGCAAAAGTCTCAAAGTAGTCCAAATCATACGTTTGAGTGAACCCTTTGGCTACTAACCTTGATTTATATATGTCTATACTACCATCAGGAAGATACTTGATTTTGAATAGCCATTTGCAATCCACAATATGTTTATCTTTAGGTTTGGGAACTAATTCCCAAGTGTGATTTGTTTCCATGGCATGAATTTCCAATTTCATGGCCTTAAGCCAGTTGGCATCAGCAGATGCCTGTTTGAAAGTACTAGGGATGGGTACAGTAGCAGCTAAGAAATTAGCATATTTAGGTGTAAAGGCATGATATGACATGTAATTCTGTAAAGGGTATTGACATGTCAAGGCAAGAGATGTACCTGTAATTGATCCTGCAGATGAGGAGTTGAGATGATCTCGTAGACCTGTAAAGTCTTTGTACTTAGCTGGAATATTTCTCAGTCTAAGAGGTCGTTTGGTTCATAAAGTGGTATCGG
>PHNY01195293.1:12553-24908 GCA_003724115.2 Anethum foeniculum | reverse complement strand
AAGGTGTCATCTCTCTTCTAATTTCCCAGGTGATCCCGTATAAGTCATGATTTTATGAGGGGATGTAAAGACCATTTGTTTGTAAATATACATATAAAATCTGAAGGAACTGACTTTCTAGAAGTTATGTCCACTGAATGGGATCTTTTTTGTATGTTTGACTAATAAATAAAAATCTACTACTTTAGCTGGTATAGCAGACAATTAATCAATGGTTATTTCTATACTTAATACCGCAACTTTGGATATTATTATTGAATTAATTTAGGATTAGCTATGGTCAAGAAACTAGCAATTTCCAACAGAAGCTTCCAAGTTTGTGAACATTTTTTATTAGGTGCTACGTATGATAAGCCTATAGAGAAAGGAAAACCAAGTCCTGTCTAACATCGTCTTCCTTTCTCCCTGAATAAAAAACTCTCTCCCTTTCTGTCTATGATTTCCAGCTCTTAACTCCCAAACTTGTTCTGGTTTCTATTCCGCGACAAATGCATTCCTTTATATTTCCGTCTTCGTTTCTCTTCCTTGTCATCTTAATTTTCACTTTAGGTCACCTACCGACGAGTCTCTGTCAGGTTGATCCACGATATGAGGCCTGCAATAAGCGTTTTCAATGCTCCAATTTTCCTATTGTTGATTACCCTTTTTGGGGAGGTGACCGACCGTCCTACTGTGGGCATCCAGTTTTCCAGCTAAGTTGCCAAGGAGATGTCACTTTTATAAATATAACGTCAAGACAATATCGAGTTCTTGGAGTAGATGCTCGTTCCCAGCTTATCACTGTTGCTAGACCAGACTTGTGGAACAGTACATGTCCAAGCGTTTTCTACAACACGGACTTAGATTATAGAATTTTCAAGCATCCTCGTGGCGATGAGAACTTGACGTTGTTATATGATTGCGCGCAAGTCCCAGTTCAACCATATAAGTTTGATTGCGCGGTTAATGGAACAAGCAGCAGCGACAGCTATTTCTTAACAGACACTGCTTCAATAGCACCTAATCTACCTCGGTTATCCTGCAGCCAAACTATTCGAGTTCCCATTAATCAAACATCAGCCCGGTCATTAACTGATCTGAGGTCAACAGAAGATGACCTGAAGCAAGTTCTTAAAGCTGGTTTTGGGTTGAATTGGGATGCAAATGACAACGACTGTAATGCATGTGCCCGATCAGGTGGGCGTTGCGGCTATAACACAACTACCTCGTCCCTTGCTTGCTATTGCATTGATCGTCCGTATCCTTCTCTGTGCAATGTGACCGAGTCGACTACTGGTAATTTCCCTTTCTATATTTCGCAAACATAGTAAGTTCTGGTTTCAGCTCGTATAAGTGATTTGAAGAACTCATCCAAACTTTCCTTGAATCCCATCCTTCTAAACTAAATTTTCGCCAATAACTAAATATCACAGTTAACGTTCTTGATTTGCTAAACCATTAAGCGTCTACTTGTTATTCTATCATTGAGAGCGTGGCTTAGCAGGATGTATTTCATTTGAGTTCCTTCTGGGCTTCTGCTGCGTGCAAGAACATTTCACTGTTTGCCAAAATAGACAATTCGCAAGTATTATGTGCGTGTCTTTGTCGTCCATGTAAATTAACCAAAACACATGTCTTTTGTCTTGAATTTTTTATGTCAAAGGGGGTGTTAGGTAATTTTTATTTTACTTTATCTAGTTTTGATTGGCCCCGTTTGGCAAATAAGATTTCTGCTTATAAGTAACTTATTTTTTTTCAAAATTTCATATTTTTAATTTTTTTTTAAAATATAAATATTTGTTATAAGAATTGAAAATCAAATCTTATTTTCAAAATGAGAAATAAGTTACTTATTTTCAGAAAAAGTACATATACACGTACTTTTTCTGAAAAAAAGTAACGTATTTTCAGAAATAAGATTTGTCAAACGGCCCAATATATATAAACGGACTTTCGGTCTTCAGGTAGGTCATAGATGAACAAAGGCATCAGTATGACAAATTTGACCTGGTCTTTGATGCCATCCATATTTTTAAATCTAGTTGCTGCTAGGAAATACTATTATAAAACACTCCCATTATTCTCATGTATAGTTTCTTTTTTAGCTAAATCTCATGTCTAGTTTCTTGTAAGTATAGTACAAATATGTTCAAAAAGTCATCCAAAATCTGGTCCCTTTCGATTCGGAAAAACGTCCGAAAAACTCTGTTTGGAAAAAAAGTTCGGTCAGGTATACTTTTTTAAATACTGAGATGGCTCTTCTCTTTAGTTTACTAAAATTATATCTTTCTATATTTTATATACCTTTTTCCTAAATATTTACGTTTTATTACAAAAAGTACCAAAATTTGTTGTATGAAATTATTACAACATTGTTAATTATTCAAAAAAGTACTCGAGAATTAGAAAGAAATAGAAATAATAGAAATTAGGTACAAGCAAAATCAGATATCCGGTCCGATTTTTTAAATTCGGAAATAAAGACAGCCTGCCTAAAAGGCCCTTACAACACAAAAGTCAAACAAAGACAGCCCGCCATCTCAACCTTCGAGAAACCAGTTGACCTCAAACATAAACTCATAACACAACGCCACCTCACTTCTCACTCTTCCCAATGCACCTCCCCTTCCTTCTCCTCCTCATTTCCGCCGCTACGCCGTCATTCACCGCCGATGACTCCCCCTCATATCCCAATTGCACCAACACCTTCTCTTGCGGCCCAATCCAAAACATCACTTACCCATTCACCGGTGGTGATCGGCCCAATTACTGCGGCCCACCTCAATTCCATCTCACTTGTCCTAACAACAACTCTTACCCCGAGTTAACATTCAACTCACTCACTTACCGAGTTCTTAACATCAATCAAACTCACCAAACCCTAAACCTCGCTAGGTCTGATCTTTACAACACCACTTGTCCTCAAAAATTCATTAATGACACCCTCAATTCTAGTCTCTTCACCATTGGTGAAGATAATGTGATGCTTAATTTAATTTACGGGTGTTTTTCATTGCCGATAAATCCTCCAAATCCTCCATTTCTGAATGTGTTTAGTTGTAATGTGAATGGTGTTGAGCCTAGTGATGCTTATTATTTTGTTGGATTGGTTCCGGTGATCAATTATATTCGGTGTGCTGTAAGTGTTGTGGTTCCGATACTTGGGATAGCTGGAGAAAGGCTCAAGAGTAGTTTAGCTACTCTGGATGATGTTTTAGCATCGGGGTTTAGAGTGAATTACAGTAATCCTTATAGTGATCATTGTTTGAATTGTAGTCTGTTGGGTGGGCAATGTGGGTTTTTGACTAATCCGACCCGACCTGTTTGCATTTGTCAAAATAAAGTTTGTTTTGATGCAGGTATCTGATCATTTCATATACTAATTTTTTGCTTGTGATCGTGTGTTTTAGATGAATATTATTTAGAATTGTTAATTATTTCGTTAGGCTTGGTATGATCAAGTAAACCCTATAAGAGTCTTATTATTATCATATAACCCTTCCTTGCCACGCTAAACATTTATCACTACATAATTGATAAGACAGTTTATTTCAAAGAAGGTAAGCTAGATTGATATGGAGGATATTGGAACAGCTAATGGGTTCAAGTAGACTACAGTTAAGTAGTTAGCGAGGGGCTCATTTTTTAGCAACGTGGTGCAAATTTAATGGGGGAAGCAATGGTACTTAATCTAGGAGTTATGTTAACTGACCTAGTTAAACTAATACAGGTCCCTAGAATTATTGTGCCTGATTATATACTTTAACCCTGTATGCTTCGCCTGGTGACTGTATTATTAGATGAAAGAATGAAAATAAACCTTGCATTTCAATCTGGACATAGTTGGACCAGAGTTATTCTATATTCATGACATTATCATTGGCAATTTGTAGAAATTGGGCTACACACAGTTAATTCACATTGCTTTTATTTTTTAATTCAAGGGTTTCATTGTGAAAATTTTGGTCAGAATCATGTTTGCAATTATAAAACTTAGTTTTGAATATCTTAGTCATTCTTTAGCTAACTCTTATAAAATCTTTTCTATTTGCAGGAAAACAGAGCAAATCAAGTCCAAAAACATTAAGCATAGGTAAAAGAAAGTTAATTTGCCGTAGAGATCTATTATTCTATTATCGCCATCCTATATTTTTCGAAGAAATTAATACTCTCTTGCACTTCCAGTTCTCTCTGTGGTAGGTGCTATCCTTGCCGTCATTGCCATTGGATGGTCAATCTTCTTTTGTAGGCAAAGGAGAAAACAAAGAATTGCCCAGTCTGCAACACACACTGAAAGCAAAGACCTTGTGGCTACTCCTTCAGCCAAATCTCTTACTACCACCACATCAACTCATTTCACCAAAAGCACGCCTTCTTATTCCTCCTCAGGATTTGAGTCGGGAAAGGGAAGCACCTACTTTGGAGTTCAGGTCTTTAACTACACAGAACTTGAGGAGGCCACTGATAATTTTAATCCTTCCAGAGAACTCGGAGACGGAGGCTTTGGTACTGTATACTACGGTAAAAGCTCTATCTAAATCTTTTATCAGTTGAACTATATACCTAAATATGTAGTAGACAAATAGCAATGCATGTGTTGGTATTACTTGTCCATATATGTATCTGGTTAGGTGTCAAATAGTTTGTACTTTGTTGCGTCTGAATGCATGTGTTGGTATTACTTATCCATATATGTATCTGAGGTTAGGTGTCAAATAGTTTGTTGCGTCGTCTTTGCTGAACTGGTTCTTTTCCAAATTAGGCACACTTCAAGATGGTCGTGTAGTGGCAGTTAAGAGACTGTATGAAAACAATTTTAAGCGTGTTGAGCAGTTTATGAATGAAGTTGAAATCCTGACAAAATTAAATCACAAAAACCTAGTAAAGTTGTACGGATGCACTTCGAAGAGAAGCCGAGACCTCCTCCTCGTCTACGAATATATACCAAATGGAACAGTAGCTGATCATCTACATGGTAAACAAGCAAATTCAGGTTTGCTCTCTTGGTCGGTCAGATTGAAGATTGCCATAGAAACAGCTGAAGCGTTGGCTTATCTGCATGTCTCTGGTATCATTCATCGTGATGTCAAAAGTAACAACATTCTCCTGGACAACAGCTTCTGCGTCAAAGTTGCTGATTTTGGGTTGTCCAGATTGAATCCAAATAATGCCACTCACGTGTCGACAGCTCCACAAGGGACACCTGGATATGTTGATCCTGAGTATTACAAACTTTTCCAACTCACTGACAAGAGTGATGTCTATAGCTTTGGAGTGGTCTTAGTGGAGCTTATATCTTCATTACCAGCTCTGGACACCAGCAGGGACCGATTTGATATAAATTTGGCTAGTATGGCTATCAGTAAAATCCAGAACCAGACAATCAATGAGTTAATTGATCGAAGACTTGGATTTGAAAGCAATACTTCAGTAGAAAAGATGACCACATTGGTGGCAGAGTTAGCATTCCGATGTTTGCAAGAGGAGAAGGATCTAAGACCTACAATGCAGGAAGTGGTTGAAACCTTGAAGGGGATACAATATGAAGATTCTGATGGTCAAAAAATGGGAATATTGGACATTGTGGTGGAGGAGGCTGCACCACTGAAGGGCAAGGAAGGTTCATTCTCACCAGATTCGGTAGCTGACAAATGGATTAGCAACTCCACATCTATTCATAGTGAATGAGATTATGGTTACATACTGACTATAAATCAAGCCGATATCAGATGGTACGAGTGATGTAAAAGTCGAAACTCCCATAGAAGGCATACATGAAACTATAATACACTTGTAATTAACAGAGCATGCAACAACCTTTTTTGTTATCTTCATATTTTTTAGACAGATTTGTTTGTTTGATTATACTTCCATATTTTTTTGGTAAAAAACCTATGTAAATCAGTCTACTTTGTTAATTTTAGATTGCACATGCATCACTAGTTGCAAGACAAAGAATTGTATTAGTGTAACATATTTTGAAGATAATGACGTGGCGTTTCAAGTTTAGGTGCTGCTTTGTTTTAATAAAATTATTACATAGATTATATTAAATTACATATAATATGCCTAGTAAAAATGTTGACTGTAGTCCATATCATCACAGTTTTTTTGCTAGGATTTAATAACATAAGAAGCCCAATCATATACCGACAACTCAGCATTCGGGAACGGTTTCGGGGATTTTAGCATTTCACATAAATATATAAGAATATGGACAAATGCACTTAAATGACAAATGCAAATGAAGGATGCTTGCACCTTCACAGATAGCAAAGTCATATATTCGACTTCTCAAAGCCAGAGGATTACGAAACAAGATTGGTGTACATATTATTGATTTTCGTTCATACAGGCATATTATGTTTGGAGGAAGCATTTTTATTATATCAAAGAACAGTGTTGATATAACATATCTGTACATAAGGCTTTACAACTTTACAAGGTCTTCGCTCTTCAGGTTCTCTTTGAGCTCATTTTTCCTCTTGCACTTCAACCTGCATATTAACAAACTTACGAATATCAGATAGATAAGCCTTAAATGAGAAGGATATTGCAGCTTGAAGTGGTATATTTTTAACTTGTTGCCACCATTAAATGGGAGTGCTATGATATAAATCTGTTTTAGTATAAGAAGAAAATGAACAGATAAGGGTTAACCTATCCTGTCTCAATCAAAAGTTTAGATCCCTTACTAGTTCTCTTTTCAAATCCGAGATTGCCCTTTCTCTCTGATATGCAAAAAACTTCAACGACTGAATATACAAGAATACAAAGATTAGTTATGTTCCCATTTGATATAAGGTTATGGAAATTGTAGGGTAACAAAGCAGAAAAATAGAAGATTTACTTACTCCAACTCTCTGCATTTCAAGTGACCTTTCTAGTGCTTCTCTTTTATTTAGAAGATTCCGGGATACCAACTTTAAAGGACGTCTATAGTTTTTCCCACGATACAAAATAATAGCATGGCCTTCTTTCAGCTTCTCTACCGAAATAAGTATCCCACCGCTTTGTCTTTGAAGAAGTTTTGCTGTATTTACAATATGGGAAAACACTTTCTGCTTTGTAATCACCTTGATTACTTCTTTGTGCTTCCAGTGCTGATGCAATCCTTCTATTACACCATCAAACACCCCTCGCCTTCCTAAAAGATTATCAAGCTGAAGCTAGTAAGAATTACATGTATCCACACCAAAAGCTAAGCTAAACAGCTGCCTAGAAAAAGGATACCGGCAGGTAAGAATCAGTTTTTAAGATGAATTCATTAATTTTCCCACTTTATCAAAATAGGAATTAAGAAAGTGCCACAATTATCTGTATAAACTCAAAATTAAGAACTATAATAAAGTTAAATCTCGCTTTTTCCCTCTTACCATTAAAAAATAAGTGACTGGAGTTGATAATTGTTTGTTTCAAGGAAAGAATGGAACCTCTTTTGCATTAGAGTGCCAAGAAATTAAATCATGGAGATGGCCTTGTTTATGGCTTAATTAATCAAGGCAGTATCTCCAAACTTTAAGCACCGAGGCCTATTACCCCAACTTCTCACAAAAAGCTTTAGGTTTTTATTCTTTCTGCTTTTCATGCTTTTAGCATACATAATGAGAATTAATTTGCATTAAAGTATATGTAGCTTTATGCGTTTTCTCCTACCAAGTAAATTATTTCAGCCAAATACAATACAAACCAAAGTAATATTACTTGAAAAATAATAATAAATCATTATATCAGAAACAACTATAACTCTACGGATTATATAAAGAACAAAAATATTATAACAGTTAATTGCAAGACAAAGAAAGAGTTATTGATTACCAAGCACCAAGGTGCTATCCATCTTCAGACCTATCTTCCTTAAACATTCTCTCTCCTCGGGGGTTACTATTTCCTGGTCAGAGTCCAGTTCAGCAGGTTTCCATGCTGAATTTAGCTGCAGTAGATTTCTGCTTGACCTCCCTATCTTCATTTTAAGCTGTAGAAATCCTAACTGATTAATATAAATTTTCTTATATTTCCTATAGAGTTGAATAGATATTCATAAAATGCTGATACATGCCTTTGAAAGATTGTGCTTTTGCTGTCTCAGTTCCTTCTCGAGTTTCCTCTTTTCGGCTTCAAATTGAATATTCACCTTCTTATCTGCACCTTCTAGGTCACTGTCAGACTGAATATCCTGGAACTCTGATAGGGATCCCACAGTGCTGCCAGAATTTGATGGTTCAACAGTCAAACAAATGTTTTCAATTGCTTCAGCCCGCGCAGCTTCTTCTTGAAGTTGGCAGCTTCTGAGCTCCAATTCTCTCTCTACCACAAGGTTCGCAACTCTGCAAGGAAGAAAGTCCTTGCCTCTGTAAATTATTATAATGAACTTATTACGCAATAATAGGACTCCTCCTGTCAGACACTGCACACAATAAGGTACAGTTCACGTAAGTCCCATTAAGAACATCACAGCAATATATAAAGGACCCATGTCATACAGAATTCTCTACATAGAGGACCCTCTCCATTCTTTGACAATTCAACAGCCATTTATACATGAGAACATATTAGCAAGCACCTTCAGCACCTAAATTAGATTACATTATCTATTTTTGACATTATTTAAACTTGCCTTGAGTTCGTCTGCCATTTCTGCATTGTTTGTATTAGGAACTCCCAACTTCAAAGCAATCTTCGCAATATGACATTTCTCCCACAGTTTCAAAATGGCTGCAGCCAAGCCTTGAAGTTTTCTGTTTCTTCCTACAGAGAAGATAATAATTAGCGTAGATTCTCTAAATAGAACTTAAACTTCCTTACTATTATGACAACTTTGCATGTTCATGGCAAGCAGCATCATTAGGCTCTTCTTCTTTTTCTTAAGATAGTGAAGTAGATTCTGTATGACCTAAACCAAAGATTGCAATGATTTGTGCAGCCAAACCATGTATAGACATGAACAGGGAAAAGGTGTACGTAAATTCTTATGCATGTCTCCATTCCAAGGATCTGCTAAATAATGTGAGGACTATGTTACATGTGCTTTTGCTTTAATAAGAAAGGATAGATAATGAATGTATAATTACTATGAAATTAACCAATCAAGCTGGAAGAATGTGTAGAATTTCTTTTAGAACCCGCAGCTATGATGAAAGTTTAAACAGACTGTAATTTGAAGTAGGTTTATGAATTAACTATTTTCAAATAGGATTCGGCTTCACCAAAGGTTTTCAATTACTTTCTACACGTTTAAAGCACTTGTATGTATTCTGACTTCTGTGTCAGTTGTTCCACAGGCACCATGTCAGATTCAGGAAGTGGTTGAAATTGGCATTACAGTCCCTAAGCTACTTCAATTTGATGGTCTAAGGTACTGGTGTATATCTACCAATGGCTAATCCAGAGATTATATCATTAACCTATAAAGAACTTTCTTTGTACATGACATTCCTTCACAAGAAACATACATTATAACATTTGATAGCTTAGGGACCTCATATAGGAAATAAAATACCTAAAACAAAATGTGTGGGTAAAGGACGAGAAAGTCTCCTTAGGTATGTAAGTTCATCATCAGTCAGCTTTGATCTAGTTTTTGGTGGGCAAAGCCTGAATGGTGGTCTAAATCCTGGAACCACTTCCGCAAGCAAGTCTGCATCAACCGGCAAAGGCTTTGGTCTCCACCAATCAATGAAACGAGGTCCCAAGCCATCCAATAATCTATCAGATTCCCTTTCATATAGTGATCCATCTATTGAAATGATCTCATCTTTACCTTCATTTGCACCTGTAATTTTTAGAGTTGACTTCAGCTGAACAGCAGTGTCACGATAAAAGATATGTGACGAATAAGTTGAGGATAATTACCCGAGTTGCCATTCTTCCTGATATAAGGTTTTGGATATTGATATATGGATCCTCTATAGATAACATGTGCATCTTTCTTACTCCACACAACTAATCCTCCAGTCTTGAACTGTCAAAAGGTACAAGTCAAATTGACACTTATTTACAACCTTCATGCTTCTAAGTAATATTCGAGATTATGATGCCCATGTTAGCTAAGGTGACAAGTGCTAATATAATGGTCACAACAGAAACATACATATTTCTTCTCATAATTAATATAAAGGGTTTCAAAGTAAACTGAGCATAATCGGCAGTAGGAGCATACAAAAAGTATAAGGTGCAGAAATGTTTTTTTGCTACATGATTTACGAGAATTAATTTAGCAATTGCCAGTCTAGCTAGCCTACAATGCAACAAAAGAGTTAGTAAGAAAAAACCTCTACAATCTCTCGAGCTCTGTCCATGTTCCGACACAGGGGAAGATCAAATTTAAGCATGACGAGCTCATTATTCCTCCAAATACACCTAATCTGACTAACAATATCCCAAGTCACCCCAGCTTGCTTCACCTTGATCCACTTCTTCATTTTTGCAGCCTCACCTCTCAACCTCTCAAGTAACTCACTATCAAGACTTAATTCAGCAGCAGTCACCACTTTCACTTTCTTCATCCTCCTAAAAAAAACCCTCTCATCTCTTTCCCAAGGCATTTGCTCCCCGGAACCCGAAAACTCATCCTCCTCAAACCCTCCCATCAAAAAATCCAACTTCATCTGATCAGGGCTTTTCTTAAATTCTTCACTCTCTCCCAAATTACAACTTTCTTGAAGTTTCCCAATACCCCTAAAAATCTTGTGCATTGCTTTCTTTCCTCTCCCACCTCTAACTCTCACAGTCAATGACTGCCTACCCTCATTTTCTTCACCTTTATCACTGCTAAAGTTTCTATCTTTTCTTGATTTTGATGATTCTTTATCCTCAACAAGAACAGGGCTTTTCTTCATCCATGGAGCTGTAGGCAATTTAGTACCCAAATTAACCTCTGCTGAAAAAGAATCATCAGGGTCACAAGATTTAACCCTTATTTTATCATCTTTTCTATTGTGATTAAAAGTACTAAAGAAATTAATTTTGGGTGGAATTGAAGTGGAATTGTAAAGAAAAGTGGAGGAGTTTGATGATAGAGCAGGAAGAAAAAGAATGGAGGTCATAGTAGGATGAAATGGAAGATTTTTAAGTGATAATCGAAATGTAAAAACTATAAAGATTTGATCTTTTTGAGTTCTATATAGATGCTATCCTAAAAAAATTAATTTTCATTGGTAAAGAAAGAAAAATACAAAGTTGTTGATGCTTTTACTATCAGTTTGTAGCAAGGTGCGGCATATCTTTCTTTTTTTTCTGGCTGCTGTTCATGTTGGCATTTCAGCAAAACTACTCAAAAAGATAAGTAGACCTGTAATTTTGTTTTATTTTTTGAAAAAGTAACTTTATTAAAAATGCTAAATTTAATATTTTTAAAATAAATTAGAAAACACAAATTCAAATTTTTGTGATTTTTAATACTTATACTGTACAAAAACTATTGAGATTTCATAATTAAGCACAGACATTGTCTCTTTTAACTAAAAAATTTGTAGATAATTATAACCAAACATTTTAAAAAGGTGTTTTTTTTTTGCCAACAAAAGGGTAACAAAATGGTAGTGCAGTGGTTGAACTCTTGTTCCCTTTGCGAAAGGTCAAGACATGTGCATGAGTAGTCAATTAGCAAAAAAAAAATTTTTTTTTTTTTGAACCAGTTTTAAAAAGGTGTTAAAAAACAGCAAGACCTCGTCAAACGAATTTGTAGAATATTGCCACCGCGAAGGTGTTAAAAACAGCTAGACCTCGATTTGTAGAATATTGCCACAGCTACCATCTACAGGGGTATGTGTATGTCGCACAAGCACAACATTTGATAAATGATCAAATGTTTCTACCTTCTGGAGGAGGGAATTGAAAGAAAAAAGAGGATGAAACACTATACTTGCTGTAAAATCAACATACATGCAAATGAAAGAACAAATTAAATTAGCGCAAAAAAGAAAAAAACAATTTATATTCAATATGACAAGTTCCATTTTCTTGAAATAACTAGCAATGAAGTTTGATTTACAGGAACCCTAGACACATCATCTTCAGCACCCCGCTACAAGATATAAGAAACTGAATACTACTTGACCACAAAAATACAATGTGGTTCAGTTTATATCTTCTTTGCATCATCATCTACAGGATCACGAAGAGTCCCAAACATCCAGTCCATCCATACAGTGTAGTGACCATAATTATGACGATATGTTGTATGATGGATAGTGTGGTAACCAGCTCCCATTACAGGCCACATTTTAGCATGGATGCAGTCATGAATGTTAGCTGTCCATATGGCCTCCATAAATATGAGGGCTACATGTGTTGTGAAATGCATGGGCACCAGGAAAAGAGCTATGACATGAGGAATTGCCTGCAGTATCCCGTCTAGTGGGTGGAATGCCAAGCC